>CAAKHB010003719.1:79639-97409 GCA_901007665.1 Aeoliscus strigatus
CTGATGCATCATCGCCAGCTCACACAGATTGTATGGGCACAGCAGTCAGCCTGCAAACACACACACACACACACACACACACACACACACACACACACACACACACACACACACACACACACACACACACACACACACACACACACACACAGAGTTCTGCTATCAACCAGCTGTTCTTGACAAAGTCGACAAAGTCACTTGACTTTGGATTGAACACAATATGTGTACAGAATCCAAGAGAAACTCACCGTGGCATTGCGGATGGCAGTGAGAATATCAAGCTCAGTCAGTCCCCCAAGGGGGTCAATGGACTGCAAAGTGCGTCCAAAGGTCTCATGGAATATGTAACACATTCGAGCACCTCCGCAGCTGCAGAAGAGATGGATGATGCAGCTGTGACGCCAATTCGGATTCACAGCAATTTGTGTCATCATTATTAATCATGCTATAATCAAATTCAATCAAACGGAAAAGATCACTGTTGACCTGCCACGATGTGTCAAACTGAAACAGTTTACGTCACTTTAGAGAAGTTTGACTCACAGTTCTGAGGTCTGAATGTGCCGGGCTGTTCCCTCTATGGTGTTGCAGTAGTCGCTGGCGAACTTGGTGACAATCTGCAGTAGGGTGGCGCTATGGTCCTCTACTGGTTGACCGTAGCTGTTGAGACGTGCCTGGTACTGCGCACTGAGCACGGTCACTCGGGTTTTGAGTTCTGGCAGACAGTCCCGGATGTGGTGCATGAGAAGTCTGCTGAGAGTTTTAGCTAAGTAGCGCGAGCCGGCACGGGAGGCGAGTGATGGGTAGTGTCGCTGCAGAAACGAATGCTCATCCTTCATGGAGTCCTCTAGGCTTTTTTGAGTATTGATGTCGTGCTGACTCCTGATGAGATGAGGGGAAAGAGAGGGAATGCAGTCAGTGTTATTGGCTGATTAGCAAAGTAACATAAAAGAAAAAGGGCTTCGTGGTGAACCTGTTAACCACCCCGATTATACCGAGTCGGACTGGAATGACTCGACCTAAAAGGACCTCCACAGCATCTGTCCCTGCATCCATCAGGTCCAACTTACTGACCACCAGCAGTGTCCGCCGACCTAAAGGACACATACACATCATGTCAAATCATTAAATACAGTTTGAAAGACAGCAGCACAGGAGAAGAGAGAAGTCTGTCCTATTTACATTTACGTCTTTCACACCAAGGCAGACCTCAAGTGATAAATCAAGAAAGAGAAACAGACAGGAAGGCGATTGCACCAAGGCCACAGGGGAGCTCTGCTTCCTCAAAGTGTCACGAAATAAGTGGTCAAACATGTACTGTTGTGTTCACACTGCATTCATACTCAATTCATTTACTGCTGGAACCAGTTTGATTATAATCAGCTATTTAATGCTGATCTGACGAGATTCTCTTCTCATACGTTCCTTTAACAGGACGCTGCACTCAGACGAGCTTCTTCCACCGCAGCTGAGCTCCAGATTCATTGGATGAATGTGGACAAGACAAGTCACTTCCAGGGAAGCGAGGGTTCTCTGGGAGTCAATGGAGCGGTGGGCGGGTGGACTGGACGCATGACTGGAGGAAGTGGCTACAAGGCGGAACACCCGTTTGATTTCAATAAATGAATGCCCTTAAAATATACATGGCCACCCGGAGCATTTTGTGGCCCAGTGTTGCCTCCTGCATAATTATAGTTTCATTGTTTTTATTCAATGATATATTCATTCTGAAGCTGAATTTTGCAGAAGGAACAGAGTCAGAACATACGCATAAATAAGTAGTTTTATGATGTAGCTGATGAGCTTCCCTTGCTTGAAAGAGCAGCAGCAGAGGATCTGAGGTCAGCTGGGAAGACTTTTGGCGCACAGACAGACAAACTGACATCTCTGGAAATATAAGGCCATTGTGAAAAGCTCAATCCTCATTATCCATTCATCTCCACTTCAAAGGGCACTATCATAGCATGAATTCTTAAGGAAAAGTGTCAGGGAACCAGCAGGTGCCTGAAATGACTTATATGAACAACCAGTGAGGAAAAAAAAGACAGACAGACAGACAGACAGATCCGAGGAGAACAAAATGTCCTACCATCTGGATCCACCTCACGAGCCAATTTCAGCGCATCAGAGGTGGCCAAGTCAGAGTTGGCTGGGGACACAGCAAGGATAAGCGAGTTTGGATTGGAGATGAAGGACAAGATCATTTCTTGGACTTGGGTCTCGATGTCCTCTGGCTGATCCCCAACAGGAACCTGAGACAACAATAAGCAGCAGACATTGGCACAAGTGCAGTATTGATGAGAACCTGTGAGGCAGATATGTTAATGAACAAATATTCAGCGTAAATCAGATGAGTGTACCTTGGTGATGCCAGGTAAATCTACTAGGGTGAGATTCAGGACTTTGGGGGAGAAAATCTTCAAATGTATTGGCTCATTGCTGATTCCCTGGAGAAACACAAAGGGCAAAAAAATGAATGCATAAGCAAAAACAGGTCAACATGAGGTGTGACTCGAATCTTCCTCTAGGCTCCTCACCTTGTTGTCGCCTGAACTGCGTTCTGTCTCAGTCTCTATCTCCCGACGAATTTCCATAAAATCTGTAAAGATCTTTAAAAAAACCACATTGACAATGAATGATAATGAATATCTAGAAGCATGTGGTGCAACAGAATCATTTGGCTCTCTGAGATCATTGTACCTGGTTCTTGCAGTGCAGGAACGTACCCCATTCTTCAGCTTTGATGCCTTTACAAACACAAGAGGATGAGACATTCCAGTACATATTGTCTTGTAGGATAATTAAGATTTATTAAATATCCCAAATGGGAAAGAAAACAAATGGTAGATGGATGAAGAAAATGAAGTGCCAGAGAGAAATGATGATGAGGCTGAACAAGGACTAGGAATACATGCAGATCAAACATACAGAGACCTGGGCTGCTGTTTGGGGTATTTTGTTTTACCCCATTTCCTGAAAAGGTGTTGAGGAGGAAGAACAGGAAGAAAGACTGTGTGTTAGCAAAGAGGAACAAAGGCTCAGTTCCAACAACCACACACAAACTACTACGAGTGGACTCCAAACTCAGACGGACATGAAACCAGTTAAAGGCACATTGTTGTTTGAGATAGAAACAAGGAGCACATACCATTCTCAGTCTTCAATCTCTCCTGCAGGGGAGCGACATTAACCAGCTGCAACACCAGAGGTCTTCTTGTGACTATTCCTGATCCCCGAGGTAAGAAATCCCGTCCAACCAGACTCTCCAGCACAGAGCTCTTTCCACTGCTCTGTGATGACAAAGACAGAGACAATTCAGCCACATTTCCAGTAGCATTGACACACAAACTTCTGTCAAGTGTAAATGAACTCACCTGAGATCCAACCACAACTATCTGAGGCAGCTGGATGATCTCTGCGCCCACTGTGAGAAAAACCTCCTGCAAGCGGTTGATGGTGGGAATCAGAGTCTCCATCCTTCAAAATAACTGCTTACTTACTGCAGAAGAGATGCATATTCATACAGTCAGTAGGATTTAAACACAATAAACAAGTAAGTCATTCAACAGGGGCACGTGCAGAATAGAAACATACGGGAAGCGAATACGTGTTAC
This sequence comes from Aeoliscus strigatus, assembly GCA_901007665.1. Classification (NCBI taxonomy): domain Eukaryota; kingdom Metazoa; phylum Chordata; class Actinopteri; order Syngnathiformes; family Centriscidae; genus Aeoliscus; species Aeoliscus strigatus. The sequence continues at coordinate 83,254 of CAAKHB010003719.1, forward strand.
GTAGACTAAAGCAGCAAATCAATTAATCAAACTCCAGCTAACTGAGATGTATTGCATTTGTTCCTCCATCGGGGATCTTTGCTGGCCCATGGAGCAGCGGTCCTGATGAGAGCAGTGCACCGCCCAGACAGGAAGCACAGCAACGACACTGGACCTCAGGAAACCACGGAACCAACGTCAAACTACGAGGTGTCAATTTGTGTTTCGCCGTTATTCCTGACAATGAACACACACCTGGCTTATATGAAAAGATGTTGCAGCAGCATAGGCTTGTATCATCGGCTAATGTTAGCTAGCTAGGGCTAACGTTGAAGGCAAGGCGCACTAGCATTGTGCTAACGTTAGCCAATCCGCCTCAGGAGCAAACGCTCCTTTCTGACCTTATCGACTATTCCCGAAATGATCCCTCCTTAGCCGACGTGTCTCCTCTTCATACTTTACAAGGGGAAACATGAGCATGAATATGACTGGCTTTTAGCCTAGTTATCCGAAATTGGCAGCTAGAAGCGATAACCGTCAGATGACACATGGGCGGTTCCCGTTTTTCAATAGAGCAATCTGATTGGTCGACGGATATGCATTACAAGCGCTCCCGTCATTTCATTGGTTGACAGAGAAAAGGTCTTGGTCGTGCCTTTGAAATACACCCAGTACCATTGTCTTAAAAAAACAAACAAAACCCCTACTACCGCATGACCATTCTGTCTTAAATATATATAAACTGATAAAGACTGTGTTAATAATTGTCATTTTAAGCCTCATAGTTTCAAATGTCAATAAAAACAAGAACACATGTATATCGGTCTGCTGTCTGTTTTAATGTCCGTATTTATAAACAAGATATTTACAAATTATATTCTGACCACCAGTTAGTGACAGGATAAAACATGTATTTCCTTCTCACAGGTGGACAAAAGAAAAAAAACAATCGCACACAGACATTTAAAATAAATACCATCCAGTACAAGTGAGCTTCCCATATGAGTTGTAGTGATCACAGATAGTGAGAAAGTAACAGCATGAATGGTTCCTTTGTATTCAAACATTGTGTGATCGCATCTTGTGACATTGCTGACCCAAACTGGTTCAATTTGGCTATCCATGTCCTTTGTTTCGTGGATAAGAAAGTTTTACTGCTGCAATAGCAACAGTCTGTGTAATCTGTTTGCTCGGACACTGATTAGGCACCCACTGGCCTCTGCAAGCAAACTCACTCTATATTCCTTGCTTGAGCTCGAAAGCACGGAGCTCCTCACCAAAGACAATCACAGTACGCAACTTCCAGCTGGGCGTTCTCAGTCCATGTAGGTGTCCGTGCCGTCGCCATCAGGGTGAAGCAATCTTCCAGCCAATCGCTCAATGTCATCTAGGCTAAGCTGTCGTAGTGAACGTTCATAATCCTTAAAAAAAAATTGGAGAAGAAGCAGGTCAGACATGTAACTCCATTCATAGTAAACATGTAAAGGTCTAATACTTTCTATTTCAATAAAGCATGCACAATAGGAAGATTAATTCTCATTATTGTGTACTTCCACACCTAGCAAGGGTAGTGACAGAGCAGCATTGACCCTTCACTTTAATCTTTGTCTTTCTTAGTATGACTTTTTCCAATCAAGCACCAACTAGTGGATCCTTGCTTGCTATGTATGAGTCTAATCGGTCCTTCTTGTGCTGCTTAGACATCGTTAGAGGATGGAGCTAGATGGATTCTAGGGTAATTTCTAGAGAAATATCAACTACTACTTCTGACAGTAACATCTACACCTTATATTTCTTCCATAATTGGACAATAAATGCATTTTCAGACAATTGCTTGAGACTTGACAAAGAGACAACATGTGAGAGTCAAATGATCTATTTTTGAAATGTAATGTAATTTCTATGATTTACCGTACATTGTCCACACATTCTGGGGAATGGTAGTAAAATGACGTGGTGAGCTAGATACTTATACTGGTATGGGTAAAACAGACAGGAACCAGTATCTGTTTTCTTTAAAGGTCTGATATCTCAGGATCCAGTCCCATGTCATCAACAAATCTGAATTATACTGTAATGCTAGATGTGGCCTTGACAGAAAAATATTCACTACTTGCACCATGAAAATACTGTTTATTGCATTTGGTACTTCCCCTCTGAACACTGACAGCATGTATGATTCATTTATATACCTTGACGAGCTGTTCATGGACTTTTGCTGCATCTGCAGGACTAAAGTGTCTTGCAAGAATTGTGGACACAGTCTGCCACACTCCACTCTGTGAACTGCTGCTACTGCTGGAAGCCATCCCTGAAACACCAGTTCTCTCTCCCGCTGGCCGTACTACCAAATTCAGTTTTGCCTCTGGTCCAATGGAGTAGTCACATAGCCTGTGTTCATCTGAGGGAAGCCATAAATGCAGTCACAAAAAACACACATACATTCGTTCAGATCACATAAAACAAAGTTTGGTGGAGCATGCAGAACACTTGTTGCATCTACCTGCAAGCGCTTTACCCTTGTAAAGCAATCGCTGCTGGTTTGCTGGTATGTTGAGACGTTCTGACACAAGTTCCTTTACTGTGGAGACCTTTTCATCTTCAGTCACCTACAAGATTCAGCGTATGTTGAAGTCACACCATATAATGAATGGCTGAACAGAGTTCTTATCACAAAGGGACACTTGCAAGCTGAAATCCCACCTTGCATCAACATTATGCGTAAGAGAACTAGCCTACCTCTACCTATAAAAGATTAAAAAAAGAAATTCATCTGATGAGTATGGGTAAATTAAATCAAATGGAAGTAGTGTGAGTAGACTTTTCCAGAACTCATCCACTTCATTTTATCATTCCTGGGGTTTTCATGACCATACACTATTAAAGAAAACCAACTTTTCATGCAGACACGCTAATAGCGTGACAAAAATCATAAATGTAATGGCCTTACATAAATACATGCTTTCATGAAAACAATTGCACTCAGCCTCCACTTGTAAATACTATAAACTTACTAATTAAGCCGAGAAAATCATTTGTTCAGATCAAGGTTCGGATTACTTTGCTCTTGTGTGTTTAGTTTATCTAATTTTCGTTTAAATCCTACATCATAACAATATATAAATCATTTCTTTAACTGAGAATGTTGTAATGATCCGTGCTGACAGATACATTAAACACTGTGATGTTTCAACTTGTGTTCCTACTAAAGGAGTTCTGTATAACATGTACCAACCTGCAATGAGACGAGCGAACATAGAACATAGAGACTGACGGCTGAAGTAACTTAAAACATCAGTATACGTGAGACTACCAAGTCTACAGGTAGTCGACTATAAGAAACAAAGAACAGGAGCTGCTTCAGCACCGTTGACCTCCCTGCCTTTCATTCCTTTGGCTAGCAGGCTGGCTGAAATCTAGTTGGTACAGAAATTACCTTTAACAAATATAAAACACAATTGTGTGAGGACTGGCGTAGTACTTCTTTACGATCGGGCGTTGTTTGTAAGAATCCTCAGTCCATGGCAGCTTTGCATTATGTCGGGAAGCCTCCTGTCGTGGCTAATCGGCTAGCTTCTACAGGCTACATGAGCTAACTGATGTTCCGCATTAAGAGGCTAGGGAGATAGCAGTTAGCGTGACCGACCGGTCGTGACTTACGTGTACACTGCATTCTTTTCCTTGAAGCGGCTTCACAGTAAGAATCATTTTCAAAGTTAGACACAGCCACAAAGTGATACGGCCAAAGGTGAAGGAACGACGCCTCCCGGAGTCACGTTACGAGTTCGATTCTTCTTCGTCGTTTTATTGCGGGTAGCAACCAGGCTTCTTTAGGTTCATTACCGCCACCCACTGTGTGGAGACAGTGTGGACCAAAGGGGAAATATGTGTCCCACTGTCCTGTTACATTTCCCCCCCCCGCCCTTGGTGTTCTCCCGCTTTCCCACTCATGTTGCCACTTATTGATGATAGATTTTTCCTTCCACAGTGCTTTCAGAGGGGCACAGAATGAAAGTGTAGCTATATATATCATGTGTATTAAATTAAGAGCCTGCTTTTCTAAGTTGTCAGCCATTTCATTGCCTTTGACTCTTTTGAGAGTTGTGACCCACACAAACATAGCAATTTATTTTTAAATTATTTAGTCTGCACAGTGTTTCAGATATTTCTTTACCAATATCTTGCTTGTTGGAGGGTGCATGTGAGTGTATCGATGCTAAGGCAGACGGTGAGTCTGTTTAGATGATTATCTTTCCTCAATCCATTGTAGAAGTTAAACTGTACATACACACAAATAGTCTGTTGTTCTCCTATTAACACATACACTGATGGAACACAAATGCATGTTCAGTTGTTCCTGTCTTTGGAGTTCCTGTCAGTGTAAGCCGGGATGATTGACTTATGCGATGTCTGTCATCTGTTATCAACTAAAACTAATGAAAATATTTCTTGTTCAAAATATTTCCACTGTTTTTTTTATTTCTTTCCCTGAAGAAGAAATCTATTGTAACTGGGGGAACTGGCAGCGGGGTGTTACAGGTACTGACTTAGTTGAAGCAAACTATTTTCTCACTGCTCCATGCATGAACACACGTTTAGCTTTCCCTCCCTCCCATTTTGGTATTGACAGGTTTGTAGCTGGATGTCTATCTGAATCTGTGGAATGCTCTTGTAGATTACCCAGTTGTGCATCATCTAAAATGTAACAGCCCAGGACCTCTTCATCTGTACACAAATGTACTTTGCCCGCTGCAACTGAGCGCCACTGACTGGTGGGAGAGTGTAATGGCTATGGCTTGGATTAACTAAATGCACATATACAGTATGTGCATGTACAGTATACGGAGATTAAGTCGGATGGATGATGTTAGGGCGGCGTTGACAGTATTTGAGATAACAAAATATTAAATATGTTTTCACTTTGCCTAACACTGGAATTCACAGAATAACATAAATTCACACACCGATGACAACATGACAAGATGTACATTTCACTGTTTTTGCTTTTTTGCTTTCAAGAGTGTAGGCAAGTGCACAGTGTATATTTGCAGTGTGGTTATGTGGTTAATTAACCTATTCAATTCAATTAAAATACAACATCATCTGTCCTCAGACCCTCAATCAGAGTAAGATGAAAAACTGCATGTACAGACATTCACAGCTTCCAAATCCTCTCGGTATGAAAACCAGCTCTATTACACCCACTGAAAACAATGCACTATTTTTTTTTACAGCTTTCAGCCTGCTTATGAAGTGCAAAGAATGAGGGATGCTGCTTGCAGCGACACAGTGACCCACAAATGTCTTTCATATGCTTTAGACATCTCATCAGAAATAATGAATGCTTGCTGCTGGTCTTACCAGAGACTAAGCTATCTATCTCCAAGAATCAGAAATACCCCAAAGAGCCCCTGACCCAAATCCAACATGCGTTTCTTAATATGCCTTCCTGGACAGCCTCTGTCTGGTCATGTGATAGCCTGCCACTTGTTTCCAGCCTCCAGCCGGAGAGGAACATCATCACTGGAACGACTCAGCACCTGTCGGATGGACTGCTGCTCGTGAGGAAAGACTGAGGACATTCTGTGGTAAGTCGTTTGTGTGTGTGTGTGTGTGTGTGTGTGTGTGTTTGTGTGTGATATGAAATGCAGCTGAATGGGTTAGCAGGAGCATGTGTCATGTGATTACAACCACACCAGTGTTCCTCAACTCAATCTATGAAGGCATTTATTCATTCTTATCATGCATTGTCATATTAGTGATAATATTTTTTCCCTCTAAATTCAATCCACATGAACCTACTCTACTTATTTCTAAATGTATGGTCAGGAGGAACATTGTATTGTTTCTGTGTATGTGGCAGAAACTGACAATGTGAATAGTGAATTTCTCTCAGGAGATAAATAAAGTATGGATCTGAACCTGACTTGACTTGTGTGTAGGGCATGGGCACACTTCGGGACCTCCAATTTGCCTTACAATTAAAGATTGAGGAGCTTCGCCAGAGGGACACGCTAATAGATGAGTTAGAGCTGGAGCTGGACACCAAGGACGAGCTGATTCGGAGACTCCAGGAGGAACTGGATCGCTACAGGGCGACAATCTCCCTACCAGGTCCCTCTGCAGTCAGTGCTGGTACTGAGTAGGAAACACAAGTCATATTTTTGGCATCAACAAGTCACAGCAGTGAAACCTGTTTTTTTTTTTTTGATGTAGCTTCTCCGTCTCAAGATGAGAATAACCTGAGAGCAAAGAGGAAGACTGTCATATCAGAGTCTGTCACTCCAGACCCAGACACTTTTGCCACCATGTTACACAGAAACTGTGACAAAAGCCAGAAGTAAGATCTTACAGTATTTCTGCTCCAACTCAGAAATATACACACACACGTTTATTAGTATTTTGGGAGAAATGGCAAATGTCCTTGAGAAAATGTCAAGAAACCATATATGATTGGCTTACAACAAATTTGAAATTTTTAAAAAAGTTATAATCTCTGGGGTTGACATTTTGAATTTGCCAGTATTTCAATCAGTGCCCTATAAAGGGTGAAATCTGTGTCTTTTTTTGTCTCACACAGGTCTCAGAGGTTGATTCAGGCAGCATTTGGTAAGAATGCCTTGTTGAAGAACCTGGACGAAGGAGAAATGAGAGCCATCATAGCCTGCATGTATCCCACCAGCTTCCAGCCAGGCTCTTATGTCTTTGAGGAGGGAACAAAAGGAGCTCAGGCTTATGTTTTAGAAGGTAACTCTGTTTTGTTATTTTTGTTATTTTTTTTTTTTAACTTTTTTCACTTTTAAAGTCTTGGACCCTCCCCTGAAATGATAATGCTAATGTACAGTGTTTATATTTTCAACCATGATGACAACGTGACACAAGTCTCAGACACACAGACTTACACAGTCTAAATGAACGCACGAATATTATCTACGTCAAAGTGCAGTGACAAATAAAAGGCATTTATATTATATTTATGAAAACAACAAGAGCACAAAGGAGGAGGAGGAGGCTTCCGTTGGCTTCCCCAAACACAAATGTAAAAAAAAAAAAAAGTATCTAAAGAAGCTAAAGAAGTCTTGTTGTATTACTCCATAGGCAACTGGACTTGTCTGCTTGAAGACGTTTCCCCACTCATCCAAGAAACGTCTTCACACCCCACTAATGGGGAGTTTTGCTACTAATACTAAGATGGATGAACTGACTGAGAACCTTCATAGACATGTAAAGAAGAAAACTCTAAAAATATATAGAAGCACTTTATATTTAAAACTATCACATATTAACTTCTATGCTGATGGTTGGTATCTGTTAAGAAAACACTTGGTGCTTGTTCAGGACACCAGGACCTGCAAAACGTTCCATTTGTCCCACCTCCGCATATGTGAACTGTTTCAGCATGTGATATGAAGGTGTTAGAGAAAGGAGCAGAGGTCTTTGCCGCAATGTGCTAATCCGACAGTCAGTTCCTCTACTGGGTCAGAGTTCACTGTGATTCATGCATTGTTTGACGCTGAGATTTGCATGTGCAAATGGTTCATCTTCATTAGGTATGTTCTCATTACAGAAGGGAGGCTCAATGTGACAAGAGATGGCGTTAAACTGTACACAGCTGAAGCCGAAGACATGTTTGGGGAAATGTCCCTCCTGTACAACTGCACCCACACATACTCTGTCGCAGGTATCAGCACCATTCCTGGCCATCATCTCAGACCATTTCTGATTTTCATTTTCACTCGGGTGGATATGAATAAATTCTGGTTTACACAGGCTTGTTTGAGGTGTGACAGATAGAAGACGTCGGATGAATTTGTAATCAAAGAGCTTTTGAGGTCGTAGTCAAAACCACAGCTTCAATCGCTTTTCTCAGCAATGTGAGGAATTTAAAATATTTTCTGCATAACCCATCTGCCACATCTGTCCCCTGCAATACTACAGTGTATGCAGAAAAAATATCTGTTTTTCACAATAACAAATCAAACAGAAACCGAAAAATCCCACAAAAATTAACAACGAAAGATGAAAAAACAAGTGTGAAGTTCCTGTACAATAATCGTTTGTGGCTTTGTGGTTATGATTGTGTGCGTGTGTGTGTGTGTGTGTCTGTGTGTATGTGACCTGGTTTCACAAATACGTGGTCTAGAAACTGCCTGGATCCAGTGAAATTGAAAAGTCCATTCGTTTGTCTTGTTTGTTTGTTTCCATGAGCACATCGTTCACCTTAAATATATTTTCTTTATCTTGTGATCACCAGCCAGACTTTCCAATTTACAGCACCTCACTGTATGTCAACAACAATCCTCTCATGGAAGTCTGTTGTCCCCTGTTGCGTGTCAGTCTTTGTCATGTTTCAGTAGGATTTCCTCACCTCTGAAATGACTTTTTTCCCACTGTGGCCGTCTTAGACTACAGCTCTTTGTGTGGTGGCTAGTGACAGTGAGTGCGGTGACTTCAGACTTGTGACAGGTAGTGTACTTTATTTTGATGTGTGTGAACGTCACTGATACGACCTCTGTCACTGCCTGTACCACAGCACAAACGGACAGCCAGCTGTGGGTTATTGAGCGCAGGAGTTACCAGACCATACTGACGCAGAGAGCCATCGACAGCCTTCATCGTTCATCTGAGCTGCTCAGCAGGTAACATCAGTGTTCCTTCAGTGCAACATCACAGAGGTTGTTTTGTTTTTGTGTGTGTGACATACCACACTGCTGCATGTTAGCATTTCCTGTGAGCTACAACCCCCCCTTTACATGTTTCTAGATGCTTCACCTGTTGGTTTGTTCATGTCTTCCTGTGTGTCTGCAGAGTTTCCTATCTGCAGTCTTTGCCAGAGAACATCATGATGAAAATGTCTGAAGTCATGCAGGAGGTACATCAACATCACAGATAATCCTTCATCATCTTGTGTGATGGAAAGATAGTTCTTTTCCATTGTTCCTCATTCTATGTTACTCCCTGTTTGCTCCTGTTTGTGATCCAGGCACACTACTCTGAAGGTGACTACATCATTCGACAAGAGGCCTTGGGGGACACCTTTTATGTCATTAGCAAGGGCCAGGTAACATTTTATATAATCCAATGAAACAAACCTTTGAGGAAAAAAGATGTCAGAGACACAAGGTCAGCGCAGCTGTTGAAAATGCTTTATAATGACGATGATTGACTGCAGCACTTTCCTATAATTGGTCTCCTCTCTTTCACTGCGTCCACTGACAGGTGAAAGTGACAGAAATGAAGCCAGGACGTGAAGAGCAGCTGGTCCTTTCCACGCTCAGTGAGACGCAGTGGTTTGGAGAAAAAGCTCTGTGGGGGTAAGAAGGAACATTTTAGCCCCTGAGAGGAAAATACACATTTTTACTCCTTTACCTGCCCAACTTTGTTTTCTTCTGTGGTATATCACCTTTGAATTGATGTATCCTAAATAAAATGTTCTCTCTGTCTTTAGGAATGATGTTCGGACTGTGAATGTGATTGCAGCTGGTGACGTAACGTGTTTATTAATAGACAGAGAGTAAGTCAGTAAGATGTGTTTATTCAGCGTCCTGGAAGGTAGATGGTTGTTTTGTTGTTCTCAGCGGGACATGATAATGATTGTCCATTAAAAACATGATCCAGAGTATTTTCTGCCTCTGCTACTCAGAGTGTAACTCCTTCCTGAAACTGATGTAAAATATTATAAATTGTTATTGGTTTCGAGTTTTAGTCTCAATCACTATGACCAAATGTTTATTCATCCATAGGACGTAAACTCATAAATCCTTAAAAACCCACATAAATGAATATTGATATAATAAAAAGGGAATGTGCTTGTCTCTGCTTATACTATTGTCTGTAGTTTATTGGTTTTGGTATTGTTAGACAACTTCATCGGAATAGATATTCAAATTAACTGGTAAAACACACACACACACACACACCTACACCGAAAACCAGTGGTTGATAAGTGTATGTTTTGGCTTTACTGCTGACTTATAATACAGCAGAGACAGAAAAGAAAACAAGGGGAAATGCCTGGATTCACTATACAAGCTGCTGTAGGCTTTTCACCTATCAAAGTCTTGTGGAGCCCAGTGGTTTTCCATCCAATCTTAATTGCAGAATAAAATCTATTTCTATCTTCCAGGACCTTCAGAGACGTCAGCGGAGGGTTGGTCTTTGACAGCCGTCCGGAGGTTATGCAAAACGTCACATCCAAGCATGAGTAAGAGGCTTGATCTCCCTCCTTTGTATCAGTGCTTAAGTTATTTGGACCTGCAAACAGTCCCGCTTTTCTTCTGAGCAGCTCAGACGAGGATCTCGGTTTCCTCTTGCCTGCCACCTTAAGGGATTTCCAGATTGTTTGCACTCTGGGAGTTGGGGAGTTTGGTCACGTAGACCTGGTGAGGGTTGATCTTATAGGAGCTCACACACACATTTAAAATCTCCTCTGTGCACCTGCCACATTGAGATTCCATGTTTCTATAATGTGATCTATTGATCTCCATCTGTCAGGTGCAACTGAGGAGCGACCACAAGTGTCTATTTGCCATGAGGGTTGTTGAGAAGAAGCTGGTTTTGTCCAGCGGTCAACAAGAGCTTGTCCTGAGAGAACGGAACATCTTAAAGGAGAGTCATTGTCCATTCATAGTCAGGTACTTGTCCTTCAGCGTGTTGTGACTGTAACCAGGGATCTTTGTTGCACACACACACACACACTGCATATCTCGATCAAAAACAGACCAAATCAATCTGCCAGCATCTTTGTCTTCACCTCAGGTTACACAAAACCTTCAGAGATGCTGAATGTATCTACATGCTGACAGAGGCTTGTCTGTGTGGGGACCTTCACAGTCTCCTCATGGAGCGGTAAGTGTTGGACCAAACCAACTCGGACCGTCTGTCGCATTGATAATTACCACAAACGTTAATGTTGCAGAGGCTGTTTGGACGAGTGCAACTCCAGATTCTACACCGCCTGTGTTACTGAGGCCGTGAGCTTTCTTCACAGTCAAAGCGTCATCTGTAGAGACATCAAGCCTGAGACCGTTGTCCTGGATCACCGTGGTTACGCCAAACTGGTAGAGAGGGGAAATATTTGCGTGTCCTCAGTCGGATCATGAGTAATCAATCAATCAGTGCAATCAACTGAAACAGACTGTGCTGATATGTTTTTGTAGACTGGCTCCAGATGTTGGAAGAAGGTTGACCGGGGTAAGAAGACGTACACGTTCTGTGGTACTCCAGGTTTTATGGCCCCCGAAGTCATCTTGAACAAAGGCCACAGTCGAGCTGCAGACTTCTGGTCTCTGGGTGTTTTTGTCTTTGAACTTCTAAGTGGAAGGTGTGTTTTACGGTTTGGTTCCAACTCCTCTCTTCACACAGCAGTGAGGGTGAATGTGTGATTGTGTTTCTGTTTTCAGGCTTCCCATTTGTGGAGCTGACACTCTGATGACCCTCACCTTGACCCTCTGTGGCATTGATCAGATTGACTTCCCAAAGACAATCAGCCAAAGTGCCTCGAGTCTCATAAAGGAACTGTGCAGGTGTGAGAAACCCACCCGATGATGTAAAACCATGAATCCAAATGAGCTCTATTTTTTTTTAAATTTTTTTTCATTGAATTGATGTTTTAATCCTGTTCATCTATTCACTTACATTTCCTCTTCCTCTCACTCAGAGGTGCAAACTATGGCAGGAACAAAACATGCTGGCTGACCCATTAAATAAGAGCATTGAAATCATTCTGGCCATCGTCTGTTTGCTCACTTTCTTCCCCATCACCAGACACAATCCCTCAGAGAGACTGGGCAGTCGAAGAAATGGGGCCAAGGACATTCAGAAGCACAAGTAAGGCCACATCCTTATTACACTGGAGACTTGTGTTAGAAGTATGGTTCATTTATACATGTGATGTGTTTTTTATCAGATGGTTTGAAGGATTCAACTGGGACAGACTTTGCGCTGGATCTTTAAGTCCACCACTTCTTCCCAAAGTAAATCATGTTATTGGGTGAATTATTCATTGTCTCACTCTAGTAGTTTCTTATCTACAGCAACAACAACATGCTCTTTGGCCTAACTGATATTTTTGTTACTCTGTCTTGGAGGTTAAACATCTGTTGGACACCAGTACGCCCGCTCATTATTCTTCGGACCCCACAGAGCTGAGCACAACCTGGGCCGACTTCTGATGTTGGCGCAGTGAGCAGCTGCATCAGTACTTTCAGGTGTAGTCATCAGAAATAATGCCATGACATATTTTTTTTTTTTAGAAAAGGACATTTCAACACAGAATCAATTCTACCAGATGTTTTTGGATAAGTGGAGCACGTTGTATCCTGTGCGCTGAAACTTTACATTATTTTTATATAAAAATATATAAAACTGTGTTCCATTAATTAGATTACAACACCATCTGTCTGTGCTCTTTAATGTCTGGCTTCAATTTTCAAGCTAATTAATGACGTCAGAGCGAAGCGTCAAGCGTTAGATATGTATTACGAGAAACAGGAAGTTGTGTGTTTTGTACATTCAAAATAAATGGTGCGGTTTCATACCCTCAAACGTATTTAGGATGGAGAACACAGCAAGAAACATTGTGTTGTGCTGAAATCAAAGAAATAGAATTACGTGTGATACTCATTATAAAGTATGCGAAGACAAGTAGCCTATGACCAGCAACATCTATGCATTTATAGAATAACATTTTGTTAATATTTGTTCAGTGAAGTTATCAGGAGACTATAGAAGTGTCCATGAGAAAGACACTGAATTGAACCTGGAGTTTATCCCGACAGGCACTTTGCTGAGAGCAGAGGTGTCACATTCATCTTACATTTTGAATTGTTTACAGTTAATCAAACAATAATTTATAATATTACTGCCTGAAATTCCTTAGGAAAATATTCTGCCTCTGTTTCATCATTTACACATATGCGTTATGACTTGCAGCTGCTCTACAAAGGTACAAAACATGAACAGGTATCTGAACAATTAAGTATTTATGTATTTACTTTATGACCAGAACAACTTCTTGAAATGATTGTAAATTGACACAGATCCAGATCTGAAGTGATTCACGACACAAACTGAAGTGGAGCTATGAGAGAAGAGAAATCGTTGCTCTCTGGTTCTCTGTTTGTTCTCTGTTCTCTGTTTGGTTCTCAGTGTTACTGGAACAGCAGATACTTTTAGTGAAAAATGAAAGCCTGAAGCAGAAACAGCTTTATTTTCTCATTCCAATCTCATCATTGAACTTCCAGATTCACAAGTGTTTTATTTTATCCTGTGTTTGTCTTTTCCCCTCTGTAACGATACTGAGCGTTTGCAGCACACCTCAGTCCTGTAATTAAAGATACCGATAGAACCCATCTTTCTGAATGTGCGTGTGTGTTTATCAGCAGCGTCTTCCATGCTGGTTCTGTCAGACGGAATCCGAGCGAGCGGTAGATGTTTTATTTTGAAAGTGCTAACAGGAAACGTGACACGGTGGCGGCGCTGACTTGGAGGCAGAGTTCGACGAATTGAAGAACGTGAGAGAGCAGCGCGAACGAAAGAGGAGAACCAGCGAAGAACACAGGTAAAGTCCGTTTGTTTTGTTGCTCTTGGGCTTCATCCCACAGCAAAATCAGGAGGTTCGGAGAGGAAGGAGCTGGAGTCCATGGCCCTCAGGTTCATGGGTTAGCTAGTGAGGAGATGAACCGACCAGCTGCTCAACTTTAAATGGGCATGGAGTCCGCCCAGCGACTAACTTTACCAACACACACACACACATAAAATTCACTGGAAATCTAATATAATAATAACAATAATAATAATAATAATTATTATAGTCTGACATGCTTGAGGAGCATGTGAACTTCAACTTGTCACCGTCCCAGAAAGGAGGTTCAGAGAAACGTAAAGTTTAGTATGTTTGAATTCCGTTGATCAAAAACCATTAAAGTAGTGAAATCCGCAGGGTTTTTTTTTTTTTCAGATGTTGTCCAGTTCACACTTGAAAGAGTCTCTCAGGTGTTGGTGCTTCAAGGTGGTCGTTAGCTGGTGTGTGTCTGTGTTTGGTATCACAGAGCAGAGTACACATAACACAAAAGCAAAGCTGTTTTATTTGTTAAGTTGAAGGTCGGCCCTTAACAGTGATTTTTAAATATAGTTGGAGAACAACCGGATTTCATTCAAATACATTTGAGAATATG
>CAAKHB010003722.1:0-14982 GCA_901007665.1 Aeoliscus strigatus
CAGCCCCAATGAGTTCCTCTTTAAACACACTGGGAGATGAGGTCAATGAGGCCATACCGTTACTGAGGGGACATTAGTTAATACAAAACACACCCGACATAACCACAAGGAGAAAAGAAAGAGAAAGAGAAAGAGAACCCAACAACCCCCCCCCATACAAATAAATACCATCATATGTGTCTAAGCCCACACCCCTTCTACTATTCCCTGCGCCCTCTGCTGGAGAAGGCCTTAAAATACCGCCCTCCTGGCGGCGCGCGCTTTCCGCTCGAGCGCATCCGGCGCGGACGCCGGAAACCGGAAGTAGGTGAGTGAACGTCCACGTGAATGAATGGAAGAGTGTTGTAACCGGATGCTTCTAGTACGTGTGTGGTAAGATGTGGTGGACAGGTGGAGAATGTGGTCGAGTCACGCACACCCCCCAGGTATAAACTTAACGCCGCGAGTGGAGGACGGCATTCCAGCGTTGAGGGAGGAACGTTTGTTTGTTTCTTTCTCAGAGTGTGAATTGATTGTTTCACCACACCACAGACGGTTTTCATCCTTCGGGGTGAGTCGATGTAGAACGAAGGAGGAGAAATCACCAACTCCTGAAAACAAACAATGACACACCGTCGTTTTTTTAGAGGCTGTTTTTTGCTCATTTGTTCTTAGGTCATTACGCTGACTTGCGGGTTTCATACGCTGTCGTGTGACCCACCGCTGGAGAATGAAGACGGTAGCCCTGGCGCTACGTTAGCTTAGCATACTCTGGAGTACCGTACTGAGTTAGAACATGTCCAACTGCTAAGTTTCACTCGGTTCCCCTACCTGGTGTGAAGAAGGAGCTCGGAGAGGGAGAAACACTACGTTCCTGTCATTACGGTCGTCCCATTTGCTTTGTTGGCGGAAGCAGCGAGTCATTACCGTAATGACAGCAACTCGGTCGTGAAGGGCAAGTGTACTCAGCTTTCAGGAAGTGACTGACGTTTTCTGCGCATCTGGTCGTTGTTTTTCCAAGTCAGCGACGGTCAAATGAACATGTGAAGTTCCCTAAAGCTCCACAGAATGATTCCTGTTTGACTCCACGTGAAGGAATGAAAGCTGCTCCATCTGGGTCTTTGTCTGTCTTGGACAGACTCTGATTTAAAACATCCACGTCGCTGACGTCCGCGCTCGCGTGTCATTCACGCAGCACAATCTTTTCCGTCCCCCAGAGATCAGCGTTTCCCCCAAAACACATTCCCTCCTTTCGTCACATCCATGTGCCCTCTGGGGAAAATTAAAATGTGCCCGTAGCTCAGCCTCACCGGGGCGAGAGGAACCTATCTCGACTAAAATAGATCCATTTGCAAATACATTATTCATGTTTCCTCAGCGAGAACTAATATATATTTTACCTGCCGCCATGTTTAATGTATCTAGCTGCTTTCACCCGCTAGATACGGTTTATTCTTAAATTTGACGTTATAACGTGAGATGTCAATAAGTAGGGTGGCCGGACTGAGCCTACTGCTACGTCAGAAGACTTGGAGAAGTTTACAAGACGGTTTTGTTCTCGAGCTCCTCCATTGCTCGTTGGCTTCTACGCACCTCCACACGTCCAGAGGCGCTTCCTGGACGTGCTGGACCACGGCAGACGCCCGTCGGAAATCCTGACATTTTAGAAATTACAGGTGCTGGAGGTGGATTTTAACATGTTGTAGATATGATCTGCAGAATACACAGTTCAAACCGCTGAAGATCGCTCGGCGCTCACGTTCAGTGCGTGAATACGTCCCCAGTGAATCAGCGATCATGTCTCTATCTACTCTACATGCACCCACCCTCCTCTTGATGCCTACGGTCTAAGGCTGGGCGACCCTGCTGAAGCTGCTGCGGCTGTGGAAGAACACGGACAAAGGGAGATGTCAGTATATAACCCCCCCCCATAAAACGATTAACAGATCGAGAAGCATCAGATAAAACACTTCATTACTTCAGACACACAAGAGCCGATTCGAACCGATTAAGACGAGTGTTAACCTCCTTTAAATGTTAATAGATTTATAATGGGCTCTTCAGCTGAGTCAGGTATTAATTCAACATTCCTTCATTCAGGAATAAAATTAACTTGTCGCCGAGTGAGCGCGGCGCGGCGCCGCAGGTGGGCCGATAATTAGCCGGACAAAATCCGCCGTGTAATTACTGATCTGTTTGAAATCAAACTCCACGGGGACAATCATCCCCAAAGCCTTTTGGATTAGAAACTGTGGGTGGGCTGGACTATTACCAGGAGCCTGCTACCGACGACCACTCTCCAGCAGAGCGTCATTACTAAACGGCGAGGGCGTCAAGCTGGGTACATGAGTGTCCCCGTCCTCAAACCAGCGCCTAAACGCCTCCTTGTCCGTAAAGTCTCTGTATTTCCGTCGTTCTCTGCGCAGGAGCAGTCACCAGCGCGGCAGCTGTGGCTCAGGAGGTAGACTGGGTCGTCAGAGGGTTGTTTGTTCAAATCCCGGCGGATTCCTCCTGATGCTGTGTCATCGGTGTGTGAATGTGTATTCGATGTAATTCAAACATGTCATTCCATGAAAGTTAATATTTGCATCTGAACACGTTGTGTATAAAAACCACTATGTTTAATCATCTTATTCTTGGGGTCAGTTGTTTGGTGGTGACTTTGTCAGCCAATGATGATGATGCTTGAACTTCCAGTTTGAACTTCCTGCAGCGTAACACAGACTGTTGTCAAACACGGACACACCTCAACATTTACGACAGTCACTAACTGTTTTCTGACACCTTGAAGACATCGTTAAGGAACTAATGAGAAAATATGTGCAAACGTCCTCCCGCTGATTCCGGTTCAACCTGTTGTAAAGTGCGTCGTCATGCTCGTCGACAGGTGAGATACGGTCACCAAACACGGCTGCGTCTTTGCAGTAACTGCTCTGCCGGCCGCCGTGTGTGATCTGTCGTCATCTCTCAGGCAGGAAGAATCACTCCGTCTTGCTCTTCCACGTCCCGATTGGTCGGGATTTGATAAGAAAAAAAAAATCAATATGAGCAAATGGGTTTTAATCTTATCAGTGGTGAGAAGATGTTGTTGGCATTTTGTCCGTCCAGCGTACAAGCTCCGACAGCGGCTGCTGTCAGTCTGAGAGCTGCTCGACGTGTCTCTGAAGACGTCCGGAAGCTTCCGTAAATGTCACCTTGGTGTGTTGTAAGAGATCCAGTAGAGCACCTCACCGGTTCTGGTTGGGTTTGAAAAGAAAGCGCCTGTTCATCAATAACCCACTTCGTCAAAAAAACTGGGGTACGTTGTCAGAAAAGATAGGATTTAGAGAAAAATAAAAATAACTGAATAACTGCAGTACAGATTTATACATGTATGAATGTGAACAACATAATTTCAGCAACACTTTTACAACACTTTTTAGTAAAAATACATATTTTTTGTTTTCAATATGGTTTAAAGAGATGGTTTAATTAGTTTATTATTTAATAATAGTATTAAAGTATTAGTAAAGTAGTACACCAAAAGCAATATGTTAATGAATTGGAGTAATGAAAATTACATTTTAAAAGAAATAATACAAAAATAAAATAATCCTTTGTGAGACATTACAGAATTTACACATCCATGTTAAATGGATGATCCAAAGGAAATTTCAGCGACTTCATCCTTCTTTTGAAAACTTTTCTCTTTCATAATCGTTTATATTTCTGTTTATTTCTTCTTGCTGATCTTAATCTGAAAATTACTTGTTAAAAGAAATATATCACACAGTGTTCAATGACTTTAATTCCTCTCCCAGCTTGAGGAATGAAAAGTAAAAGATCCTAATCTTTCAATCAGCCTCATTTCTCCACCTTGATCCACAGAGAGCTGCAGACGACGCAGCAGGTGAACAGGAAACATCTGACATCCTCCCCGCGTGGTAAACAACAGCATCTGTGTGACAACGAGCCGAAAAGAGCTGCTGATGGAGATTCGAACGGAGACGGAGATGAAAGACAGGATGAGAGAAGCTCTGCAGGGTTCAGGTTTCTGCTTCAGTAGCGGTTCACATCAACACAGATGCTTCTGTTGCATCTCCTATCAGGAAAAAAGAAACAGATGATCTCAGCTCTCCCCGTGTCTGCGTGGGTTCTCTCCGGGTACTCTGGCTTCCTCCCACCCCCAAAAGCATGCTGAGGTTAACTGGTCATTCTAAATAGTCCTTAGGTGTGAGTGTGTCTGTCCTTCACGTGGTCCTGCGATGAGCTGGTGACGTGTCCAGGGTGTACCCCGCCTTTCACCCGTCGACAGCTGGGATCGGCTCCAGCACACCTGTGACCCGTAACCGGATGAAGCGGCAGAAAATGGATGAATGAATGAATTTTGATCTCAGTTGGGACAAAGGTTTAGAACATTTGGCAACTTGACAATAAAGGCAAGAACTGTAATCATGATTTACTACAAGGGTTGTGTAGAAATAGAAAGTTTTCATGTGTTTGTAGTATTAGAACGACACGTACGTTACTTCCTGTAGAGTTCAAGGACTTCCGAAGTGAATAAAGGTGAGATTGTCACTTAAATTGACCAGTAACGATGGAAGTACTGAACTTGGACTGAACGACTCTTCCTCTGTGTATTTCACCCATCGATGGATATTGTTCTTTATATTACATCGCGTCTTCTCCTAAATATTTGCTCACAGAGTTGAGCTGGATTGTATTTACTTCTTAGTCCACAGCTAGGAATTGGATTCTCATTCATTATGAAGTCACATTTCTTCAGATGTTCTTACATCAAGATCAGATGAGTTAAACATGCATAACTTTTTTTTTTTAGCTTCCTGTGCAGAAAATGTAAAAAAAAAAAAAAAAAAAAAAACTCCAGCAGCAGACTGAGCTGCATCGTTCTCCTTCAAATATCAGATTTGTATTCTGATTTAACATGAGTGAACATATCTCTGCTCCGCATTCCAATAATGAGACGCTGCTGAGCTCTTTCATACGAATAATCACACCGCGTCAGGCCGCTTCACATCTCGTCTCTGATCAGAGCCGAGAAGAGCAGATTCGAACCGAGCAGCGATCGCTGACCGGATCACCTGCGGTGAGGAAGCGTTTGAAGTGTCAGGGAGGCTCAGCGCCTCTTCGCAGCGAAGCACACAGACGACCTGGACCTGGATTCTCAACGAAAGTCCCTTGTCACGTATTTGTTTGATCCTTGTTTTAACATTTGCTTGTTTTTTTTAATCATGGTAAAGCACTTTGAGACCAGTAAAAAAGAAGTAGTTATACAAATAGAGTTTGATGATTGTTGACTTTTAATAACACTTGTAATTGTTATTTTAAACATAAAACATGTGCACATTGTGTTTTCGTCTGATTTCCAACCGCCCACGCTCGATTATGTGACACTTTATGGCGGCAGGGACGCAAAGAATCATGCTGAGTCTCTGTGAAACATTTTGTTTATTGTTCTCAAACGTGGTCCGTTTTCAGTCACTCTTGTGTCATTTCACTCACGCTCACTGACATCACTGTTACTCACCAACACCAAAGGAACGGACACATAATCACAGTTACGCCGGACGCTCCAGCTCGGCCACGACCCTCTTCCTCAACATCGCTCTCCGACGCCCCCTGTGGCTCCAGCCTGACAATTGGATCCGACATCCTCCTCAGTTTAAAAGCTAATTACGTCAACGGAGACACACGGTTTTTGCTTTCCGCCTCGGCGAAGGCGGACGGCGCCGACTTACTGCACATGTCATTGAAGAAAAGCAGCCTTGGTATCCTGCCGCAGCCCGCACGCACCTGAAGCAACAGATAACACCCCCCTTTGTGGGTCATTCACTTGATGTGTGGTGAACAAATGAAAAACACCAAAGGCGGAGAGTTGAAGGACAACCCCCCCACACACACACACACACCCTCACCACCCCGCCGCCCTCTCCTTGTTTGAAGTTTCAGCAACTTTTCTCATTAAAATTTCCATCTGTGCTTTGGTTTCACGCTGAGTCGTCGGAGCGCGTTTGATAAACAGTCACTGTTGCTTCTCCTCCCCTCCGTCTTTGCACACCGGCGGGATCTCGACACATCCAGAGCGTTAACGTCAGTATTTTCACTGCCTTCGTGTCCCTGAAACCCTCTCTTCAGTTCACAGACGAGCGTCTGCCTCTGCCTCCGCGTGCGGCGAAACAAGGTGTCAGACAGGCTGAAACGTTCCGGAATCGCTGCTGCTGTCATGTTCAAAGCTTCACCATTAGGAGACGTTTTCAGAGGGGAAGCTCCCAGCAGGGAGCGTACAGGAGGTCGGAGGAACGGCAGAGCGAACAGGATGTAAAAGGTCTTTGATGGGAACTCACGCATCACAAAGGTCTAGACATGATCAAGACTCACGGACGGGTTCTGGGTTCCTGTCAGCGCTCTGCCTCCATATTTGGAACCAGCAACAGAGGAACGTGAACGCTCCTGACGGCCCATCACGCTGGGATCGCGGCTCAGATCTCAATCGCTTAGATACGGGAGTCATATTAGGACCTTTGTTCGAGTAGAACTTAAGTTAGACAGATCTAGTAGCATCTAGTCGTTTGAACATGTACTCACATACAAATGCTGTGTTCAGGCCACGTTGACACATTTGAACTCAACATCTGCAGCTCTCATCTGCCTCAAATGACCTCTAGTTTTGGCTTAAAAATAACTGTGTTGCTGCATATACAGTCGTCGTTCCAGTGTTAAACAGGAGCACAGGGTGAGGTGGTAGAAGAAGTTATGTTGAAGAAACAGAAGGAACATACCGTACAACTTGTAATGTTACCTGAAGAGGGGAAAAAAACAAACTATTGTTGTTTGTTTGTGACAGAGCTGAGTGGAAACACGTTTTAGTGTGACCGAAACCGACCTTTGGACTGAATCTAATTCATGTGTAATTAAGATGCAGTTGCTCGTGGTCAGAATCTTGCTGAGTCAGGACGTTTCAGAGTGGCTAACCGACTGAGGGCTTTTCTCTTCACAGTTTTTTCCTTTTCCTGTCTGTTCACTGGTGCTTTGAAACGTGCGCTGAGAATTCGGAGATGTTTCCTGGTGTTGTGCAGTGTGAATGATCTGAAGCTGCGTTTACTAAAGCTGCGATACATCGCTGCAGCTTTAGTGTGTGAACAGTGTGTTGTAAAAAATAAAAAAAGGATGTTTTGTGTGCTACTTTGCACCTGTTTTTATAAGTCAACTCCCAGTGGGCAGAACCTCTGTCTTCCTTACCACAATGGCATTCCACGACTCCCCCCCCCCCCAATCATTTCAATGTGACAAAGTGACGTTAGCCAGAAAATCGTACAAAGACACCAATTCACCATTTACATTTTGCAATATGTACAGTTGACACAAAGAAGAAAAACACTTTGTGATGCAAAGTCTTAAACTGTTGCTTGTGTCAGAATATCCAGAATACTTTGAAGGGAAAGCAACAGAAAGACGACGATAAGTGGAACTATCCTTTTTTTTTCTTCTTTTTTTCTTTTGCTGTCCACATGCTGTGCCGCCACCGCTGCCAGCGAAGTCTCTGTGTGGCTCCTGAGTCCTGGGGGTCAGTGGCAGGACCCCTGCTCCAGTTAAATAAAATACTCTTTTGGGGTTTCACCGCAGGCATTCTGGGAGTCCGTCGGGCTGTTGAAGGGGATATCTTGGCTGTCTTCCTGTTTGACCACCTTCTTCACTCCCTGGTTCTGGTACGTCTCTTTTCTCCGGTAGAGGAATCTGGCTGTTATTGCCATTCCGGTCACAATGATGAAAATGACCACGGCGATAACACCTACGACGGAGAAGGATTGGATTTATCACACATTTCCTAATGTTTTGATTATTGAACTAAATTTCATGAAATAACCCTTTAAATAATTTGAGCATGTATTTTAACAGCTACCGTAAAAGATTTTCTACAAAGGTTAAATTAGGTGATCTTGTCTGCGACAAAAGTCAGAAAGTTTGAAATGACTTTTCCTCCTCTTCTTACCGTTCTTGCAACACGTTTATAGATTGGGAGTCACCTAGAATCAATTTGTGCCAGAAGAGTAACAGAGATTTAAATGGCTTTTAAATGGATCTCGCCTGGCACGTTACTTTACCCTTGAAGAAGATCAACATCTGTCAACAACAAAATAATTGACTGACAACTGTAGTGCTGAAACGAGATAAAAACGACGCCTTGGTGGAAAAAGTTCAGTACCTCCAATAAGGGCCGAGTCAGTCCTGATGGCATTGACTAAAGGTTGACCCGAACCCACCGAACCCGACTCGTCTACGGCGGAGAAAGACGGACGGCGCAGGAGGAGAAGGAGATAGAAGAGATTAGATGAGAAAACAAGAGGGCAGCAAGATGCAGAAGATGTGCAACAGAAAAGCAGAAGTTCTGCACAGAGTCGACAGGAAACACTGTGAAGTGACTCTGCAACGAGGCAGCAACAAACCTAGAGGATCCAAATGAAATGAAGCATTTATACTCTTGCCATTACTCTCGGAGTGGATATTTCATTAGAGTAATGAGTCCAGATAGGCTGGAAAAGTGTTTTCTAGACAAGGAAGGGTGCAAGTACATTGTGAGGCTTCACGCTTAATCTGAGCCTAATTCAATCGTAGGTTTATTGCTCCTAATTACGTCCCAATCTGGAACTAGTATAGTAACAGCCAGCTCGCTAGCTAGACAGCTAGACAGCCAGCTAGTAGCTAGTAGCTAGGTAGATGGACAGATAGAACCCAACACTTCACCTCCATATTCAAGATGGCTGCCTTGGGCATCAACAAACTAATTCTACTACTACTACTACTACTACTACTACCAGTCTGAGTCCAGACACATTTTGCCTGAATAGTTCAAACGGCCTGAAGTGTTTGAGGTTGATGGTGCATCATCATCATCAAGAGGCTCACGTCATGAAAACGAGCGCGCTGCTCATCGCGTGACTTTTAGGCGAATTAACCAGGTTTCAGTCATTAAAAGTCGACGCCCTTGTTTGATCATTATGTGGTTTCCTTGGCAACAACAATGACTGTTTGTCTTGCAACCCCCCCGGGGAGTGTAAGCTGTCAGGTTTTTACGCCTCCGAGTTGATAAAAGTATTAGCGTTAGATGAAGCGTGTCTGAATGAGCGGAGCAGTGGAGCTTGTCTCACCATATAATAATGACTCCGTTTCTGACAGGTTAAGCCGAAGACACGTTGATTCCTGGCATTTCTGCACACGCTGGTGCACCGTCACTGTCAGACTGTGGCATCCGATGCTCAGCTGTATTATAAAGAGCTTTTTCCTTTCGCGGTCTCCGTTCACAGTTTGGTGCCTCGAGTCGGATGTTTCAAAGTATCTTTTGATGAATTTGTTCAGCTTTGCAAGTGTGGGCATCTTAGAGTTTCTGTATTTCAATAAACTGCAGACAATGAAATGTCGACATTCCTGGCGTGTGTCTCAAGCCTGATTTATGCTTCTGCACCAAATCGACGGCGTAGAGTCCGCGTCAACGTGCCGCCTACGGCGTAGCTTGACTCGCCAACTCTCCAGAAATGGAACTACGCCTCATTGCTGCGTGGACGTCAATAACTGTGATAGGACTGTTAGCATCAATGCGACTGCTGCAGCGCTCAGAGTGGCGTTTTTGTGCGGAAAATTGGGCGAACTGTCATGGCGGTACGTGAAGAAGAACATAGATAACCAGGAAAAACTGAAACACGCAGACGACACAGAATTACAAACGCGGACGAAAGGCATTTCGCAGATGCGTGAATCCAACTTTACCGGGCAGACGGTGTTTGTTTTCTGCTGCGTAGGGATTGGCGGAGGTGGGAGAGCCACAGCTGGACCGCAGCAGTGGTCCGGTGATGGTGACGGGGCTGGTGTCAGGGTGGAGCAGAGCGGCTTTTAGAGGGCTGATGGAGTTGAAGCGGACCACCGACAGGCAGCCGGTGAAACCGAGAGCGGCCAACCGGGCCAGGTCGGGATCCAGTTCATCGGAATCTGTGAAAGATAAACAACTTGAAATGTCTCCACTGTCCGTCATTGACAAAGACTTTCTTTGTAGAATGTGATTATCAATCTAGCAGGAGAGCGCACATTTCAAAAAATACTGCTGTGAACAGAGATCCATGTCAGTGTGACCTCTGACCTTCCATCCCTCCATCGGTCACCGGCGCCCCTTCACACAGCAGCTGGGACATTACCACGGTAACCAGCTGCATCAGTGACTGCTCAGATGACAGAGCATCGGGCAGCGGGACTGAAAGCTGCTCTCAGCTAAACCACATCACTCCGTCAACCACCACCCCACCCCAACCCCCCAGTGCTCCTTCCAGGTCCATTAGTTAGGCTGATGGATGATGGGGTTGGACGGATGTGACAGAAAATCCACTCTCCTGCTGTTTTTCTGATCCTGATCTGACAACCGGTCACATGCTGACAATGACGGGGTCAAGACACACCGAGGGACAAACTTCAGGGAACAGAAAGTCTGAGAAGAGCCAAAAGTTGGATTGAATGAGAAATTTAAAAAGAAAAATAGATTATAAGAATAATAATAAAACGTTTGCTTTAAACATTGTTCCTTTTGAACAGATTCCGTGTTTCTGAGGGATGGACAGCTTTGGAATGAAGCGATGAATTCCATACCTTACATTCAAGTGAAATGTTCCGGCACTAATTAAATTTGTATTTAATAAAGGGAAAAAAAGGGATGAATATGTTAACCCTTGATGATGGTTACGTGTATTTTTACTATTTAAAAAAAACAAAAAAATCTAGGTAGAAACTTGCAGAAACTTTGTATATAACTGAAAGTGGGGTTTTGTCTCAACTTTTTTCTTCTCTTGATCAACATCTGTCACCATCATGTGTCACCAGCTCATCCAGAGCCCGTTGCTCCTTCTGCGTGATGCTTCAGGGCTCAGACGACAACGCTGCTGCCTCTGTACACTTACTCTGCACTCTGCCCAGCACCAGCGACTTGAGGGCGTTGAATTCTCCGTCAGACGTCAGGTTGAAGTCTTCTCTGACATTCCGGTCGATCTGAAAGAAACGTCTTTGTTTATTAACAATAATTTAAAAAAAGAAAAAAGCCGTCATTCATCTTTTCTCTCTTCGTCCCTGTTCGGCTCTGCCTTCATGTTTCCTCTCAGCAGCTCGGAGGGAGAAATGATCGACAGAATCCAGTGGAACGTCGGGGGTGAAATTCTCTCCTGGAGATTATTTTAATGAGCGCTGCTCCTCAGAGAGTCTCAGCGTGTGGTTATGAAGAGGAAAGCCAGTCAAGTTTCCAACTAAACGTCAGCGTTTAAAAGAGAGATGCTTCATTCAGGGGTGTTTTTTTTTTTTTTTTTGCTGCCATGGGACTTTAAATGTCCCATAAATGAGGTACTTGAGCAGCACTTTGATATAAAATCCAGAGCACTGAAAAGTTCTCCTCCGTCACAAGGTTTTTGTGTCAGTTTGTGTTTTTTTCATCACAAATGTTCAACCAGAGCGTCTCTGAGATCAGACAGGTCAAATCGACCCCCCCCCCCCAATGTCCCCAGAGTGTTGATGGATTTGAATGAAGTAACTGCTGCTGATGGACCAGGACCAGATGATTCAATGTTGGTGGTGTTCTGGAACCATCTGTTGAAGGATTCTTCCTCATTTTCAGCATCTGGGTCCAGAACTCCACAACAGCAGCAGTAGACTGTCTCTGTGGACCAGTGGTTAGTGGGTCTGTCTGTTAACACAAAGGTACTATTGACATAAAAAAAGAAAATTGAAGAACAAAAAGAAAAAAAAATAGAGGTCAGAGGTCATGATTAGTGTATCAAAGTGTCTAATGATTTTTAAAAAAAATCTATTTGACTATTAGTGACAAATTCCCTGTGACGGAGCACGTTCAAACGACCGGTGTCGGGAGCGCACGCACAGGAAACTGTTTTCCCCACAGGACCGCACATGTCGTATGAACTGCTGCCTGGACTCCTGTCATGTCTCCCCACTGTGGAGGTTTGGGGGCGCACGCTCGGACACCCACCTCACACACACACTCACCCGCTCACCAGCCTGCTGCCTTCGGTTGCCTCGGGTTCGCGGCCCAAACCGACAGACATGCTCCCCCGTGACACCGGAAGTAGCGCTGGTGGCGCGCTACAGAACCTCACGTGACGACAGACGGTCCCATTTTCAGGGATTGGGTATTATTCCTGGACTTGTTATGGGTTGTATGGGAAATGGGTAACAGGCTTGTTGACACGTTTTATGGATATTAACGACTTTATGACTGGGCTCACTTAGAGGGGGCTGGGCCGAGTGAAAAGGTTGGTGTGTAGTTGGTGTGTTTTGTTGGTCCTGCTTGTAAATGTTGTGTTTTTTTCCACCGTGGTATGGGCTACTGGGTGTAAACAAAAGTCACCCCACTGAATTTTTCCGACTGAGCCATCCTGTGACAGTCATGTTTGATGATGAGAGAATTCATCAGAT
This sequence comes from Aeoliscus strigatus, assembly GCA_901007665.1. Classification (NCBI taxonomy): domain Eukaryota; kingdom Metazoa; phylum Chordata; class Actinopteri; order Syngnathiformes; family Centriscidae; genus Aeoliscus; species Aeoliscus strigatus. The sequence goes on from CAAKHB010003722.1 coordinate 12,436, forward strand.
GAATGTTGTGGGGGTACATACATTTGTGTACGGTTAAGGTCAGGGGTCACGTTAGGATGTGAGGAATACACAGAGTTAGAGTTTGACTGAATATCTGGGACTCAAACGTGAGTCAGTGCAATGAAATGACGGAAACACAATGTGTGTGTGTGTGTGTGTGTTACCTGAACAGACACGGCGTCCATCCATCTCCTGACGGTCACGGTGTGCAGCTGCCCGTTGGCCAGACTCCTCACTCTGCTCCTCAGCACCTCAGCCTCTCGGCCGCTGTCCAGCTTGTATCTGACTTCCAGTTTATCTTCATCACACACACACACACACACACACACACACACGCGTCAGTGATGCTATAAATAACACGTCTGAATTAATAAACCTTTCCATGTAAGAGGATTAGAGTTTCCTATCAATGACAAAAGAGAAATCTAATTTTTTAACTTTATTTAAACATCATCATCAAGGATTATATGCAGATTTACACCTGGTGATGTTTGGACTGGAAATATGAGAGAGATTAAAAGTTTTTAGATGTCTCATCACACACTCAGACATAGTTATTAATCCAATAAAAAACTGGACTTTTTCTTTTTCTTTTTTTTTTCTTACACGACAATGAATGTGCACCCTGCGTGTGAGCCGGTGAAATAAGAACAAGAGGAAGCTCAGAGGGATTCAAGTGGGCACGTTTACCTGACGGCTTCACGGTCAGCATTAAAATACTTCCTGTCCATCGCTTGTCTTTGTTATCAACGCCAATAAAAAAATGCATTTACGGCTAATCCAGCAGCAGAGTGAATTATATTGGACTCCCTTCAATCAAAGTGCCTGTTATTACTCCTAAAAGCTCTGGATAAAACATTTATTCTATGCAAAGGTTTTATCCAGTAGCTCAGCAGACCCGTCAGCATCACTCATTCGGCCTCACTCATAAGAGCAGGGAGCTATTTTCCTTCACTCGGAGACAAAACACAGAACAGCTGGACAGATTAAAAGGCAGCAGAGGCTGACGGGGTGAATCCAGGAAGAGGAAGGACCTGTCAGACCCTAACAGATCTGGAGAAGCCTGAGAGGGGGGAGAGGGGAGAGGGGAGAGGGAGGAGGAGTCGGGCACAGCGAGGGGGAAGATGGGTCGATAGGAGACGACGACAGCAACGGGAGCGCAGGTAAGACGAGGAGGGGACGGGAGGCGAGATGAGAACCTGGGAGGAGACCGAAGGAGAAGTGGGTAATTGGAAAAGTTTAGGGAGGGGGAACCGGAATGAGAGGGTTCTTCTACAGCGGGAGGGAAAAAGGAGAAGGGGGAGCTGTGATGTCGGCGGCTCGTCTGTTAACGGGTTAGACGACGCGGGGCCTCGCTTAACGCCCACATAACCCCGCCCCCTCCCATCGCCCCATCGCCCTGTTGACACACAAAGAACACCTTCAGTTCCTTCTGATTCAGGATCCAGGATCTTTTGTGGAAAGGAGACATTTTGTGTCTTCTCGTGCCGCAGACAGCCCAGAGTTGATGTCAGGCTTCCTGCCGTACAGCTCACGTCAAACGCTCGGCGCGTCTTCGATAACGAGATGACAAGAGTTGTGTGGAAAGCTGGCTGTGTCTCACACAGATTGGGCATCAGGGAGGTGGGAGGGCTGAACGAGGCTTTTTAATAATAACAATGATCGACGGGGGCCACTGCCGATACGTTGGAGCACGTGACTAGATTCAGAAAATGTTCACTAATGGAGGAGGAGTCTTTGTGGTGTGAAGAAGGAGCGAGGAGAAGGAGGAAATGTGGATTCGTTGCTGAAAGTTGAGAACTTGCAGCCAAGTTGCTGTCATTACGGTAACGGCTCGCCCAGGTGTAACGACAGCAACACGTTCAAAGAACTCATCGACGTTTTTCTCCTTCCCCCAGCTCCTTCTTCACGCCAGGAAGTGAGTGCAGCTTCCCAGCTTTCAGGAACCATTCGATGTTATCTGCCTGCGCATACAGTCGAGTCATTACGGTACTCCAAAGTCTGCAGCGCGAGCGATACGATCAGTGTTAAAGGGTTCAGGAAAGCCCTGCTCACCGTGCTTGTTGATGAGCAGAGCCAGGTACTCTCTGTAGTAGGAGGTGACGTAGAGCAGCAGAGTGGGACTCTGGCTGGTCCTGAAGCTCAGAGAGACGTTCTCTCCTCTCAGGGTGACGTCGGAGTAGATGGAGGACGGCAGGGCGCTGCTGTTCCTGCTCAACTCGTAGGGCTCCTTGAAGGTGACGCTGACGGACGTCGTGGGCTTGAAGCTGGCCGACACCTCTGGAGGAAGAGAGTTAGGGTCAGATTCTGGGCAAAAACAGGAACGACAGCTTCATGTTCCAAGAAACCGACAACGCGTACTACAGAAACCTTCTGAACCTGGAACTCAGTACTTCCACTGATTTGACACAATGCTGTTTCTTAGAAAAGAATAGAAACATTCAAAAAAGAGTGTTTAAAGTTGTCAAGGCACAGAAGTGAACTAAATGCAGCTCGATCGATGCGCCAGAGTTCAAAGAAGCTTCAAAGACGTTGGTGGGGGGGGGG
>CAAKHB010003722.1:17917-32225 GCA_901007665.1 Aeoliscus strigatus
AACCAATACGACTGCAAATCACTACAAGAGGAGCAAATGGAACAAAAAAAAAAGACAGTAAATGTGTTCTTTCCTGTAAGTTCCTCCTGATAAAAAAGGCTTTTCATGTGATATTTAATTTCTGAAGAAGCAACACCACAAACAGCTCTTTTTCTGTAACTTAACGTGACTCCATTACGGCTGAGTGTGAGCCAGAAACATGAGAAGATGATTAGTACACACAAAGACAGTAAACTTCAAACCAACGGAGGTTCAGTTAGAAGCTACACATGTTCCCAAACATCGAACTCGCTGCGTGTGGAATCTTGTTTGTATGAGTGGGAAAATCGGTTTGGCTGTTATCAGCAGCATCTAGAATCCAATCTAGATCTAGAATCCAGAGAGACAATCCACCTCAGACCCTGTGGCCCAGCTCGGGTTCGTTCTGCCTTGTTAATGTGCCGTGGACTGAGCTCTGGTTCTGCTGGTTCAGCTCCCTGGACAGCTTCCCTGCACAGGTTGTCTGCGTTCATTTTCTGCCTCTCTCTCTCTCTCTCTCTAGGTAAATGTTTGGGAACTTACAGACAAAAACAGCCACAATCCTTCATGTCGTGCCTGGTGGAGGGAAGATGTATGACTATGAGCACTCACTACAAGATGAAACAATATCCCAGCATCCTTTGCTAACTTCATTTCGAAATTGTTCTCCGTCCCAGCGACAGAGTTACAAAGTGATCCGAGGCAGCCGGAAACCGACTCGGAACGACCTCACCGACGATGATTTCCCAGAGGAGGGTGTCTGTCGGTGCAGTGTCCCTCTATTAGATTCTGTATGGGTCAAATCAAATCCCAAATCTACAACAGCCTGCTTCAAAAACACAGCATCAAAATGTATGTGTGTGTGTGTGTGTGTGTGTGTGTGTGTGTGTGTGTGTGTGTGTATATAAAGTATAAAGTAGAAGCGTCATGAAAGAGTCAAATCAAACAAACGAGTCAATGCACCTTCTCTCTGAGGGTTTCTGGGCGACACACTCTCTCACACATATTTTGCCGCACTGTCATATCCATATACGCACAAGGACACCTTGTGGGGTAACGCGGCCATATTTTCTATGGCTCAATCTACGGGAGGCTATAAAAATACATCTCACACCAAGGCGCCATGGTGCCCATAAACTAAACAACACCCTGCTGGTTATTACTGTCATAACCTAAATGATACCAATGAACGCATTACACTCAAGATAAGAGGAAGTGCAGGGTCGAGGTAGAAAATGTGTCAGAGTTCATAAAATTAACGTGAAATCAGAAAAGCAACCATTTCTGCCACATGAAATTTCTTTGAAACTGAGCATGGTGCAAAGACACCAAACACTCATGTCATGTTCCTGTAGCTGAAGATAATCTTCAGAACGGCTGTCATAGAATACAGATGGACAACGTGGGCCGGCGGCGCTTTGAACATGTGTCTGTAAGATGTTACTCACAGCTCAATTCGATGCGGATGAAGTCTTTGATGCCCAGGTTTTCCAGGAAAACACCGGAGAAAGCTGTGGTTTTAAACATGAAGGAGATCTCGGCACTCAGCTCTCCATGGAACGTGGGAAAGTGGAGGTATGACGTCTCCTTATCGAAAAATGCAGCGTTCCAGAAGTTCTCTGGCGAAACAAAAGTACGTTGGTGTCATTTAATCATGATGATGAGTGATTGATGACCTAACAGCAGGAATGCAATGATTCTGGCTTTGCTTCATTTGTGTCAAACACATCAGTTTTAATCAAAATCTAAATCTGTGATGTTGCTCATCGCTCAGTTTAATAAAAAAAATTTTATATCTTTTTCTTGTGTTAATGAATGACTTAAAGATTTATGAATTATGTGTCAAAACCTGTTTTCATCAGAAAGTTCAGTTCAGATCTCAACAGCTGCATAATCCTTATTCATTGTTGTCTGACTGCACTGAGATCTCAAATAGTTGTGGGGATGAGGTTGGAGTTAGGATTGGGGTTAGGGTCAGGGGTTCGTTGGGGTTAGAGTTGGGATTGGAGTAAGGGTTGGGGTTGGACCCTTGGGGTTGCTAGATAACTGCCTTGATTTTAGAGAGGAGGCATTGTGACACAAATCCACAGGAACACCAGCAGATTGAAGATACAGTGAAAAGGCGATCTTGATGATGGCAAGAGATCTTGTTTAGAGCCATCAGAGACTGTACATGCAAGCTGAAGAGTAAAATGTGCCTCAAAGGCTGGTTGGTATCCATGTTGTATTAAACATCAACATTTCATTAACATCCCCTGCAAAGGACATCAGTGCCTTGGTGCTGACCTCCAGCTCTGAATGAAAACCTGGTATACTCACTGTCTCCATGACAACGCAGCGGTCCCACCTTGTAGGCAGCCTCGGACCCTGGCCTCTGAATGTCCCCCAGCACCAGAGACCTGACGGGCAGGCTCATCTTGTGGGTCAACAGACCTGAATCTTCAGCCCTGCAGAAGAAGAGAAATGGAGGTGAATGAACACAACGAGCTCAGACGTCTGAATCAACAATCACTGGTTTTATGCTGATGCAAAGTGTGTAGGTGACATTGTTTACTGTTCCTGAAACAACACACACCTATGACAGAGTTAGGACAATCAGCCTGCAGCGGATTGTTCCCACGGAAAGTCATGTTGAAATCTGAGGCGCCTGAATGAGCAGCATATGCAGGACTTTGTTGAAATATTGAAGAGCAATAACGGCTGCGGTTTGTAAAAATAGAACCGGCAACGCACAAACAGTTTAGACTGGGAGATGACGGAGAACGAGCAAAGGTTAAAAGTGTTGTTGTTTCCCCAAATGGATTTATCCGAGGCAGTGTGGTGTTTATGTTTAATGATCAGATGAAGTTTTAGGAAGAATTTATCTCGTCACTGTGCAGATTTCAGAGATCAGATGACTCTTATTTAAAATAAACCACCACCAACTGTCATGAGCTTGGGTTTGAAAAAGTCCCTTCGATTTGTGTTTTTTTTAACAAATTTAACATTCCATTTTCTGTTAGTTTAAACTCTTTACAATGGAATAATACTGTTGATTTTAAAGATCATGAAGATGGGCATGTTGCAAATAGATTTATCAATCCATTTGAGGCTTTGGAGGCATAATAGGATGTATTAACACTGAATATTTGATTCAAACATCAGTTTGTTCTCTCTATGTCCCTATGATTCAGAAATAAACCAATACCAAAAAAGGAATATTTGACGTATTTCTGACAGCTTACCACTCCAGACGATCAGCGTCACAGTTGCAGTAGTGCTGTGGATCCACACAGTCGCCCTGCAGACCGCAGGCGCACTGCTGGCTGCCGGGCTGAGCGCCGCCCCAGTAACTCTGCAGGTGACCAGGACTCGGACCGCCGAGCCACCAGCTGAAGGGGGAACCCTCTGCAACGCACACAAACACGTCTCATACACACTGAGACGACATCACGAATCGGTTTTTACATATTTGAATCCATTAGGTCAAACACAGGTCTGGTCTGCAGCTTAGGTTACTATGGCGATACATCCCACTGGAAGCGTCACCCCAACCCGAGTTGAACATCATCAACATACACTTCCTGCGTCACTGCTCAGACTTCAGGCTGCTGAGAAAATCCTTCTTTTCTGTGTCGACACACCTGGAGTGTTGAGGAGGCGGGACTTCCTGCAGCGATAAGAAAGCTCCTGCTCGCAGTGCTCCGATTGGCTGATGACAGCCGATAGCTGCTCCTCTCCAGTGGAGTAGTCCAGATGGACATTGTGCCGGCTTCCCCCAGGTGAAGGACGAACTCTGGTCAGCTCTGTGTTGTTGTGGCGGATCACCATCCAGGTTCTGTCCTCTGGTGGAGGAAGGAGACTGTCAGATATCGGAGGCAGAGGAAAGATCCTAGAAAATTGCCTCAGGTAATACTAACCCCGTGCGAATAGACCTGCAGTGAATATGTATGTAGATATTTCGTCATATCCTGTTTAAAAGTGTTTTTTTTTGCATTTTATTCATGGATTTCCAAGCATGGAGGCTCTAGAGGAATCATTCACTTAGGCACTATACAGGCAGACAAGTCCGTGGTCACGTTACTCTGGGCAGATGACGAAAACCCGAAGGAAGGTCACAGGTACTTGACTTCGGAATGGTTTAGGTACGTTAAGTAAGTACATCAGGTACATTACCGCTTGACAGTTACTGTAACGTTACATCACAGATGGAAATCACAGTTATATACGTTCTCTCTCTCAGCTTTCACACCCTTTCTGTGCTCATGCTCGCGCCCTCCAACGCGTCATCGCCACCCACTTCCAGGATTATCAACGTTCTTTGTCCAAAAAGAAAACGATCTTTCCACAGTTTGGACGGGTCAGATATTTGTGCACAAAGTCTCACAACTTCTCCTCATCTGTCTTCCAGTTTATGTGACGTGATGGAGGAAAGATGGCGGTGGAGAGGTGAGAGAAGCATCATCATTCTCTCACTCACAAATATTAATGTCTAATAATAATAATATTGTATGTGTAACCTGTCATGTTGCAGTAGACCAGCTGTGGTTTAATTGGTCCGCTGCCGTCCACGTCGATATGAAAGTGTCCTGATGCGTTACCGTGGTGTTTGTACGCCTCGCAGGACTGTTCGTACACAGCTGGAGGGAAAAAACAACCAGATCACTACAGCTCATAACAACATGAACACATTAATGGAGGACACAGACGCAAAGGCGCGCGCGTGTGTGTGTGTGTGTGTGCAGCTACCCCTGTGATACACTGCCTGCTGATGTGTCCACATGACTCAGCAGTAAATCACAGAGGTTTTATTCCCACGCAAGTAAAGACCAGCTGCAGGGGACCGTCACAACTGATGGAAATACACGGTGAATAACATTTTATTATCCGGGTTCTTTTATCGTCACGTATAAAGCGACATGTGCTGCAGGGTTTGACTCTCTGCAGCTAAAGTTTCATTTACAACTGCCGTGGTTTCATATCACTCACCTGCGAACATGTCAAATGAATATTTAGGTGCGAGTCTAAAGCGCCACACGCTTTGGTGTATTTCAGTCACTTGCTAGTTAGAAGGCACGTTTTTAGTCTGCTGCCATCTTAAAATTTGTCGGTATATTTCCTTTAATTGTGCTATTATTTGCTGTGTGACATGTACAAATGCAAAAAAAGAAAAAAAACCCACAATGAATGGGCTGCAGTTTGTCTCTCGAGTTCACTTCAAAAAATCTGGATGAGCTGGAACGCTGTGCGGTTAAAGACACGCTGCCAGTCATCATGCATCATGTCAGCGTCCGGACACGCCCACTGCTACACTGACATCCAAAGGGCTCTCAGCATCACACGTGATAAATCGCTGCTTCTGAACAAATGTATTCTAGTCACTTTCAGTAAATGTACTGTAAACACATTTATTTAATGACATTTTAGCCATATGTCTTGGAGCAATCGCGTCTGTTCGTCACATAGTCTGAGCACATTCAAACATAATTCTCCCGTTTAAAATACCTTCAAGGATCGAAAACGACAGAGCAGAACCGACGTGTACATAACACAGCGGCTTACAAGTGGTGTTATTATTATGCATTAGTTTTTTGTTTGTCTTAGGACATAAATCATGAATTCAAGGAAATTCTGTTCCACTGTTCTATTGAATTTCCATATAATGGGATCTTGTCTCATTTAAATCACACTTGCAAACATGACTTTGTGGGTGGAAACGCCGCTGTCCAAATGTCATTGCAAGAGGGAAATGCTCTCAAATTACCCACGGGCAATGTTGGCACGTCTAATCCAGTCTTTAATGTCAAAATCTGTGAACTCTCAAGAGCAGTATGAGGGATCAGAGTGGTGTAGTTGAATCCGTGGATATCATTTCTGACACTTTCCAAACCATGTGTGCTTTGGATCTGACAAAAATCTGAGTTCATGTTTGCTGTTACATCACGAAACAATGATATTTGAGGCCCGGAAAGGTGAAGCAGGCCTCAGCCGGCGCTGTGGTTCAGTCCGCGTGCGGATGCGTGACAGGCAGGCGACTTACAGCTGTGGCACGTCGCTCCACCGTAGCCGCTGTCGGAGCAGTTACAGTGGAAGTTGGTCCAGGACTGTGAGCAGCGGCCGCCGTGTTCACAGCGACTGGGAGAACACCTGAGAGAGAGAATGCATCATCACAAACTGTCATTTTCTTGTATTCTTTATTTCAAACATATATTTAAATGAATATATTTCAATTATATTTATAATTAAATTAATATTCAAAATGGAGCAGAAGGAAACTGAAAAAAAGCTCCAGGGAAAACTCTGGGGAAAAAAATTAAAAATGCTGCTCCTGTATTTTTACTTACTCTATATATACTGAGACAGCAGTTTTGAACAAAAAAAAAGCAACTCTTGTTTTTTTCGTGTTTTACTGCCAAAAACCTGTCAAAGAGAAAAAAAAAAAAAAAAATCGCTGTTGTTGTCAAGAGGCATTTTTGTTTATAACGGCAGCGGTGGCATTTTTATGTTTCTGCTGAAACATTTATTTTAAAAAAAAGTCTCAGTGTCTTTGCGGACACAGTTTTAACGCCCAAAATACCTGTCGCTGCAAATAAACTGTCCTCTGAATTTCAATCCATAGAAATGACACATGTTGTAATAAGAGGCACTAGCTACTTTGAATATGTATATGTGTGTGTGTATATATATACAGTATATATACACTTTCCATTCATCAGTGAAAGAACTCCTTCGGTTTCATTCAATGTACGAGTAAGATGCAGAAGTAGCAGTAATAGTAGCTGTAATAGCACTAGTAATAGTACTACTAGTAATAGCAGTAGTAATCTGTGAAAGAAAATGAGGTATTGGTATGTATCCATATATTGTTATATGGGAAATAGGGAAATGAAAAACTGTGTGAGTTGTTTTTTTTTTAGTTTTGTTATTGCCAGCAGACACACACACAAACACGCACACATACATTTCTAGGTGTAATAAAGTTCTGTGAAGTATGACTGCCATATTGAAACTGTGACGGTAGCAACATTTTCCAGCCGCCATTACAGACCAACATATCCCAGAGGCCCGGTTTTCAATCGTGAGGAGGATGGCATTGAGAAAGAATACGGCAGATTCTGTGTTTATTCAGTTCTGGCAGTGAAGCTGGTCCGTTACGTTCTGCTGGAAAAAAATTCAGATTAAAACAGGGAGACATTTTATTAAAATCACTGAAGCAGTACATGTGGTTACTTCAGTATTTGTGTTTATTTCCCACACAGCTATAATTTGTCACGAATTCTCACTGCTACTGCACTAATTTATCCAGGGTGACTCGTTCACCCGCTGACCACCGTAAGCCGTACCCGGCGCAAGCAGGAGAAGATGAATGATGAAAGAAACGTGATTTATTCGTCAAAGTACTTCAAGCAGCTTCACTGCACCTGTCTGTGATTCCACACATGTCGATCTGAAGGTTGCTGTGGTTCCCCAGCTGTTTCTGCTGCACCGAGATCAGATCTACATGCTGGTTGTCCAGAGTTATTAGACGCATGCAACCCTGGAAAACGTTGAACGGACTTCTACACTCCTGCTTTTTGTCGTCATCAGGGCAGCCTCGAGCAAAGAGAGAGAGAGAGAGAAAAAGATGTTAGATATGTTTCAGTGACATCAGACTCCAGTGTGAACAGTCGGCGGCCATGACGTGACCAAAGAGGTGGTCTTGGTCTGGACCAAAATGAACCACGGAATTTGAATATTCTGGATGATTGAGATGCTTAGAAACTTTTCCAAACTTACCACCAAAGAACAGGTGACTCTCTATGGCGACAGCTAACGAGAAGCTGGCCTGAACAACATCGCCTCCTTCCTCCTTATCCACAGAAATAGTCAGACGACCTCGTCTGGAGTTCAGCTCCACTGAGTGCCATTGACCGTCATTCAGACCAGAACCTGCGAATCCATTAAAACAAACTGCTGAGTCAGTCAACTGGTTCCTTAGAGGTGAGTGCGGGGGGGCACCAGGACCTGAAGCAGATGGTAGTGAGGCATGTCCTCGAAGGACGTGAGGTTTGTGCAGCCATCAACTAGAAGTCTTCAAACTAGTTAGAAAGTGCCTCAGACGGCCAGAACTTAAATGAGCGTTCTACACAACTGATCAGCCAAAGTCTTCAGAGGAATGAACAAATGTTGTGGGCAACTTCCTGCCTCCTCCAAATGATCGACTGGCACCTGAAAGCAGCCGAGCCCAGAATTTGTTGAGCAAATAGATCAATATCTCATTATCTGCTCTATTGTTTGAGCGTTGTTCAAGTATACGCCTTCATCATCCAGATGTGGACGCGTGCCTTTGTAAGAGAAACGTTGTAACCAAATGTTGTTTTCAAGGCCAAGGAGGAAATTCACTGATGAGCTAGCTACACGTGTTTCTGGGTTTGGATGTGAGCTCGCAGCAAGAGGATAAACTTTGAACAAGCCAGCTCAGTTCTGCACCTAATTGAATTAAGTCTTTTAAGCACAGTAACCCATCAAATGCATAAAACAACTCACTTTGCAAGGACACATAGCTTGATTAATCAATGTACTTTCTAAGCTTAAAAAAAAACATTGACTCCTTGTTGTTTAATCACTCTGGTTTTAGTGCTTTTTCTATGTTTTTATTTTAATTGTTTTATATTATTATAATAATGAGATTAATATATATTTAATTTGTTTTTATTTATTGTATTTGTTTTCCTCTGGTTTTATTCGTTTTATTCATTTTATTGTGTCCCGATTTTAAATGTTTAACTGTTGTTATTGTATTATTCCCGATATACAGCCCCTCAATAAGCTGCCCTGGCATTCGCTCTCATTACTGGGGCCAGCAGGAGGGGATGAATGAATGACTGAATGTACAAAACTTTGGCTTAGCTGTATTTGCTTTGCTTGCTTGTAAGTGTTCCGTCAATAAAATTGTTGGCTGCTGAATAGGAAGCTGAGGATAGAAGAGGTCCAACACCAGAGTGCCCAAATGTTCTCGGAAATAATACTGATGATGCTGATGATAGAACCTGGTGATAGAACCCGGTACCTGGTACTTTTTCAGTACCACCTCCATCGAGGTGAGCCGGTACTAACAAAACACACTCTGTGATCTGTTAATGGAGCACAGATGTTTTTATGTGTTTTTCTTTTGGCTGGCTAGAATGTGGCACGGAGCAGAGTCGCCATCTCCTCCATGTTCCACATTGTTTATGTGTTTATGTGACGGTGGGACAGTGGGAAAGTGCCGGAATGGAACCAAACCGAGTAGAGCCAGTGTCTGGATATGGATCTGACCTGTGCTGAGCTCCAGCAGCACCCTGCCGGCTTTATGAACCTGCAGTCGGAGTTTGGTGTCACTCAGGTACAACCAGACCACCCCGCCTTGCCTGGGGAGGTCAAAGGTGAGCAGAAGCCCCGCCTTGTTCCACGTCCTGAACTGGAACCCCACGGACACACCTCCAGAGGCGGAAGCCGTTACCCCTGGCAACCGGAGGAAACTCTGAGGACCTGGGAACGTCACGGCGACGGAAACCGGCTCAACGCAAGAAAAGGTGACATTGCCCTGAGATGGAGAGACGCAGAGAAGAGGCGGGACCGAAATATGTGATTACTGGAGAGATAAAGCAACAGAAAACATGAATATTAATCAGTTGCAGAGGTCGTGTGGACGTGACCCCACGACGCCGTGATCTCATCAGCAAGTCTCCCTAAAGAGGACATTGATATTACCATAATGATAACAGCAAGGCTTAGAGCGAGATTAGGAACGCAAACTTGAAATTCCAAAGTCACCTAGCGCAGAGGTTTGAGAGATAACAAATGAAAATGAAAGAGCCGGAGCATTAAGTGTGTCCTGACATGTCTGTTCCAGTCCATTGTCTCGGTTACAGTCCATTGTTTTGAGTAGTGTTTATGACACCGGCTCCATTACTACAGCTGCAGCAATGATAAAGTGCAGCCTGAGTCTCTGCGGGGAATATCGGTCTGATGTCTTTATAATGCACCGGAGACAGAGATGACATCTAAAAGCCCTTTGTGGTGCAGTCAAAGTGAGGTACAATCATTCTTATTGGAGGAAGCTGAACACAGAACTATTCGGTTACTTTAAAAGCCCTCAAAAAGCCTGAAGAATCATGTCCGGCCACATCGCTTCTCCTCCTCTCACACATTTTCTTCATCAGACTTTCATTTCAACCGCAATTCAGACACCGTAACAAAAAAAAATCCTTGTGGTTCGTTCTTGAACAGCCTCTATTAGAGCGTGTGAATATCGGAGCCTCTTCACCAACATTATGTTCTGCAACAAGAGCAGATTTATCTGCTTCACAGCCCCTCGCTGATGACGAGGACTCCTTGTGCTGAAAAATCTGACGCTCCTAATGGCAAAGATGAGGAGGAATTACTGAGTCTTTGTCCCAGGGTTCATTAAGCAGAGAGCAGCTCATTTAGTAGCACTGACATCGACCAACTACAGCGGCTGAACGGGAAAACTAATCCCTTCACAGGAGAAAAAGGCAGAATCTATAACACATACATGGTCAATGCATTTACACAGGGCTGATCGATGTACACATACACTACAAAAACAAATCTAAATGAAGCCCTGTGAGGAGGCTTTGACTACAAGTAACTTCCAAAGAAGTAAACTACTTGTTTTCTATTGTCACAGACAAATATCACTTTCCTCTTCACGAAACCTCTTCCGAGATGCAGCGCAGGCAGTTCCTTTTTTTCAACTGACACATCCACACAACTCAGCTCAGACAGTGTCACAACTAGAAAAGCACTCGGAGAGCACACACCTCCGCCCATCAGTTCATTTCCACCCAGTATTACCCACATTCATTTGATCTACTCGAATAAATTCACTGATCAGCAAAACATGCCTGTGTCACTAATTGTTAAATGGTTATTAAAAAGTCATTGTTACACAAGTCATGCACTCCCAGCTCTATTTTGTCTTTTTGTTCTTTATTTTCTTCTCTGGTGGGGATGTACTTTTCCATAACCTGATGACTGCAGAGTCATGTTCTGACCCCACCCATTATTTGTGTCTGGTCACCCAATAGGCACAATCTTGGTGAGACGGGGGTCTCTATCTCCAGAGCCTTCCCCAAGTGCTCTATCACTTTCAACCAGAACGGATCTACAACGTTACACTCCCATAACACATGTAGGAAAGTTCCACATTTCCAACAGGGATTGTCAGGTAGTAAACCCATCCTCTGGAGTCTGGAGGGGGGGGTGAATCTGTAAACTACCCTCTAGCCTCCCATGAACTTACCACGACAGTAACCTGACGGTCAGCGCGCTTCGCGAGTCCGATCAGGTTGATGCCGTTGTACAGCAGGTTTTCCAGGCAGCCGTGGAAGTTCAGCTTAGAGACGGACCGTTTGTGGGCGGCTCCACCGACATTCAGCTGGACGGGGTTTAAAAACACAAACCCATTCAGAACGCATATATGATGATTGATATCATTGTTTTATCCTTTCAGTCCTTTTACTTCCCTTACATTTTATTTTGAAGTATTTCTACTGTGCTTGAATTCCCTCCTTTTTCCTTATAATTATCCTTACTGATAAACAGACAATCTGATCAATCAATCAATATAATCTACACACACAAGGACTAACAGGTGGTTGTTTTTTTTTGAAATCACAGAGAAAAGGCGACCAGTATCCAGGTTCACACATCTACTGTGTCACAAAGCAGCTGAATTCATGATGCAAGTAGTAGTAGTCTCGTTTGCATATTTGTCTCGTTCTGAGATCAGAGAGAGACAAAGTATGAGACTGAGGTTCTATAGTTTTATTTATCACATAAGTATTCATCCACACAGAGGGTTTTTCTTTGCTGCCCACAGACATCCCTGGCTGATAATCCTCACAGAGCGGCAGTTGATGTTGATGCTGTTGACGCGTCATCCCACCTGCTCGATGTCCCAGCGGCTGAAGTCTGCAGGAATCTGAACTCTCTCGGTGTGTTTGTCCACGGTGAGGTTGAGGTGAGAGCCGCGACGCTCCACCGCCACATGGTGCCAGTGCTGGTCGTCCAGCAGGCTGCCGAGGGAGGCCAGACGCCGGGTTTCGGAGGACAACGTCCAAGCTAGAAGAGTGAACATTAAGAAGGTCGAGAACAAAACAATTTAATGTTTTCCAAAAAGTAGTTTAAACTCTCCCAGTGTCCCACAGAGACGTGCACGCCGAGGTCAGCAGTTTATCCCGCCTCATTGGGGACAAGGGAATATCTGCCCACAGGAAATTTGAGCTTGGGGTCCAAATATGTAATAACACCTTATTTAAAAAAAAAAAAACAAAAACGCGGACATAGTGGAGTGAGACATCATTAATGATAGATGAGCAGCAGCTCGTCCAAACGAATGGATCCATTTCAGCAGAAGAACAGAGAAACTTTCTGTTTCTGCTGAAGTTAGGAAATGGAGACAGGACAGAGCAGAATCCAGTCATTAAAAATGGATGCAATATTCTCTGAGACAGACAGACGGCCGACTGGGGTGGGGTGGGGGGGGGGGGGGGGGTTGTGTGTGATTGACAACTGCGTCTTTGATGCGAGGGCAAAACGAGCTTGTCCAGACAGGTGATGTGTTATTTGTTGACCAACGTGTAAAATACACCGGAGGAAACGTACAAAGGCTTAAAAACAAATATGAGGTCTTTGTTGGCATTGATTAATGGAATAATTGTTACACAGCAGCAGGTGGGGAGTGGAGGGAGAGAGGCTTCATACTGTGTTTTATTACCGTCGGACTCAAAAGCACAGGCAGAGATCGATGACAGATCAGAGGGCAAACAAAAAGAAAATGACTGTATTGATGTTAATATAGACGGTCTCTTCTTAGTTGTTGTTGTTTTGGGTCTAACGTCCTCTGTGATTCTTTCTTTGCAGCATCATCAGAGGAGAAAATCAATCTTTGGTTTGTTCTTTGTTTGACAAGCACGTCGACCACAACACTGTAAGTGGACGTGCTGGCATGGGACTAAAATGTCTCAAGATCCAAATTAAGAAGTTTGTAAGAAAGTTCATAAGTACAATTCCTCAGTATTTTCAGAATTTATTTAAAAACAGTCTCAAATCAATCATAATCAATCAAAAATAATCAAATAATGTCCTTATTTTTCCTACTTCTTGAAATAGGCCTCACTCACAAATTAATATTCATTGTATGAATACAGGTACTTGTAATGTATTGTCTATTACAAGTCAATAACTGATTCTGTACCTATGACAACATAAGCTGTTGAGTAACTGTTGAATCTGCTACCTTCTAACAACAGACATGAAACAGGCTCTACACCCGCATAAAACAACAATAAAAGTTCTTGTTAGGTGTAGGGGAATCTGAGCAGCTTAAACTCTCAACTACTTGTCCAAACTTGTCTAGAATTTGTTGACAATTCTGATTTTATACCACAAGGTCAAGGTCGTCTTGAACTTGAGAAAAGAACTTCAAGAATACCATTTATTCTTATATGTTTATTATGTTATTCAATTACCAAGAAAATACTAAAGAATTTTATTTGAGAATATCACTTTTTGTCTGTTTTATTATAAGACTGAAGTTAGGGGGAAAATGGCAGTTTTGGAGTATTTTTTTTCTCAAGAATGTTTTGTTCATCTGGCCCCAGATATAGAGAAAACCCTCAGTTAGTTCATCCAGAAAACTGTCAGGTTTTCTATTTTAACATGAACTGACAGAAATTAATATGGAACGCCCCAACTTTGTTGGAATAAAAAACATTTGAAAGCTAGGAAGAAACGAATGATTTCCTGGCCCACACACTGCGGCTCCAAGAATATATACCATATACTTCCATATACCATCCACAACCAGCAGATGGTGAGTGTGTTCGGGTTACAACCGTGAGCCTTGATACTTCTGTCTGCGTAGCTCCATGTTGAATATCGTTGTTTAGTGTTTTTCCATTTTGTGTTTTTCTTTGTTTACTTCAAGTGATATCTTGTTACCGCAGTAATTTTCACGTACAAAATCACATTTTTGATGGTTTTATTGGCGCGACAGACAAGGGAGTGCCGCTTGACTGTCTCTTTTCCATTTTTGGTCAATTTCACTGCCATCTACAGGCCTGGAGTATGAACTACGGCCTGTCGAGTCATTTTCGATGGATCCATTTGGATGCAGATGTTCTTAGATAGATGCTAATCTCCAAGAGAAATTCACAATTCTTCACACAAGGCCAAGGAAAACTCTGCTGTGCAGCCGGGTGTTTTACCTGTGCTGAGCAGCAGACGGATCTTTCCTCTGTCTAACTCCAGACGGAGGCCGAGT
>CAAKHB010003722.1:42442-52782 GCA_901007665.1 Aeoliscus strigatus
TGTGTGGGGGGGGGGGGGGGGGGGGGGTTGTAGGGGGGCAGCATTCATTAAGAAGCGTCAAACAATTTCAACATGAAGATTGAATGCAACCTCTGTTCAAAACCTAATAAGAGCCCAGAATGGATTTATGCTCTTACTTCATCCCACTCCACCTGGAAGGACTCGGACACATGATACAGACTCAATTTGTCTCTCTGGGGTTATTAGACCCGTTCAGGTATGTGTGTAGGACGGGAGGATGAGAGCCAGTCAGGCGTCTCTTTCTCTTCTATCTCCGAAGGGAGACCGAGCCTGACACACCACCGCTGGACAACAGCTTCACTGTGAGCGGCAGCCGGATGAAAGGTCTGCGGAATCATTAATAATGCATCGTTATTCCACCTGACAGGTACAGCGGGCGGACAGACACAAAGATAGAGATGCCAGTGAAACGATGGGTAAAAGAGGTGGAAAGGAAAACGACAGAAAGAAAAACGTGTGAGCGATCGCATACGAGGCCCAGAAGACATCAGGGAATCATTGTTTGAAGGGCTGAGGGTTCTAATTGTAACGGTATTTTCAGCCGGCCACATCAAGAGAAGAGCCTAATGAGCTCTCTCCAGCAACAGCAGGTCACAAAACCTCAGGTGTCTTCTGCAGCCGGAACATTCTTTTTTACCAAATGCATGTTCCTTGAAGAGTCAAATCCCCGCACCCACTTCAGAACACATTCCAAATATCAATCAAGCTCGCTTTTCATTCCGTTTTAGTCAAATTGCTGTCCCCAAATTATTCTTTTTTATAAAGTCGACTCACGCAAAAACATCACTGATAATTGTTGCCCCGAGAAAAGACGACGCGCAGACATGAAGGCTGTTATTAACATTTGGCAGGAAGACAGTGACAAAATGAGTCCTTACTGATGAGAAAGGGACTGCAGCTGAAATGATTAACAGCCAATACAGAAGAATAGACGGCAATTCAGACTATGGTAATTTGAAAGATGGAAGGGTGGAGGTGCAGCGAAGAGGCAGACAGAAGGAAAATTAAATCACGTTTGTCTCCAGTCAGCTGCCTGCCAGTGCTTTTCAGCCCAGATTGCACCACAAAAGAACTTTGCATCCTCATGTACAGTTTCCCTCAGATATTTCCCAGTGCTAAACCTGAGCCATGTGATAAGACAAAACGAAAACAGGTCTATGAATGTCCTCAGCCATCCGTGGCAGCTGGCTGGGTGAGATGCCAGGCAACTGGATTAACGTTTTTTGTTTTGTTTTTTTGCTTTTAGAACAAACACCTCTCAACAGAGGAAGGGGTTTACGACACAACCAATGGAGTGTCTGGTTACTTCCTGGGTTATGTTCGAGCCAACTGGACTTTCTCTTCTGAAAACCTTGCTCACGTCATCGCTGACTCTCGCGGTTGGTTCTGATCAGAAACTCCCACTAGCATCCGAGCAAGTCCAGGTTTCCTGCGACTTAACACAGGAAGTAACTTATGAAGTACGTATAATGCAGTCTTAGCTCACTCAAGACGCAGAGGGTCAAAGACTGGGACAAATGTCGAGTCACACATGTTGAAACGTCTTCAAGCAAACCAGGAAGTCCAGTCGCCAATGATTTAACCCAGCAAGCAACCCCACACTTGGAAACTGGAGGCATTTCAATGAATCTCACCATTCTGGCATTTGTTTACAATGTGCTCAGCTGTTAGCTCTAACAGCTGTTAGCTTAGCCCAACGTTAGCGTGCCCGCGTTAAAAACACCTTTAAGAATGGATGCGACATGAATTGTTCATTAGGCTCATAGATAATATTGGAATTTAAGGTTTGAATATATTTCCGGGGTTTCGAGGCCTTGTGGGGAAACGTGCAGGAAACGTGCATGGTGCCACACGGAGGTCGCGATGAGGAAAGGTTAGTCAAAGTGAAAACTAGCCAAAAGCAGAATGGGGGAGGCCGAGGCGCTTCTCTCTGTGTCGAATAAAACGGCTGTTCTTTTGGATAAAAGAAACAATCTCTCTCTGAGATCTCGCTCATCCCAGCTGGCTGAGGCAGGTGGAACCAGCCTGTGGCTTCTACCGATTAAAAAGGAGTTTTGGCTGGAGACTCGTGTTGAGTCTCTGCAAACTGTATTTAGTCTTCATGTAAAGCGCCTGTATATCCATTGGCATGATACAAATCAACAAGACTTCCCTTGAAACTACTCATGGAGTTCATGGGCAATAAACACATCATGTGTTGCCGAAGAATTCGACAAATTGCACCGCGGTGCCATCAAAACTCCTTCGACTTTGAATGTGTATGTTTTAGCACGATGCAAGCACATCTGCAGTTGTTGATAACCAACGCCAATATAAGCGAATCCTTTATTCCATTATTTTATGTTTTATACATCAACAAAAAGTAAACAAATCCGCAGAATTAGGTAGATAAACATATCAGATATGAGGCAGCGTCGAGGTCATGAACAAGATTGAGTCGCAGAGAACACGACACAACCGGTCCCAGTGGAGAAAAATATCAGCAAACAAAACCGTCTTCATTTCATCAGCACCAGAATAGATTCTGCTTCTGGGTCTAAGACTGACGTTTTCCAACCCCCACTGACACCTCGTCCCACGACTGAGAGGAATGCAATGACCCTAGTGTACGAACGGCGGTGAAACTGACAATTCATTCGACAGAGATTTCACGTTGATGAAAACCCCTATTTTAAAACGCCTACACTCATTTTGTGGCTCATTGTCCAAGGCTCAGATAATCGTGAGTTGATTTACTGAGTAAATGAACTGAAAGCGAAGCGGCTCCTCTGAGAAGGACAGCGGGAGGGGAGGAGGGATGGGGAGGGAGTTTGCAGGAGCAGCAGGAGATGGAAATGAAACAGAGAACTTTATTTATTGATTGATTTTCTCAGCTGACGGCGAGAAGCGTGTCGGCTTTGCGCCGTTAACACAGCCGGGGAGGAAATGTGACACTCTCCTAATCAATGCGGAGCTGAAGAAGGGATTGCGATGACGAGTGAATCAGGACTGTGATGCTGTCAACAGCAGCAGCAGGAGCGTGTTCATTACAGCCCTAATAACTGTATTTTCTCATCTTGGAGTAATTATTAACAGTGATAGGAGGCCTGCTGACTCAGAGCACAAGTGATTTGAAGCACACGGATTCCATCTACTGCTGTCTGCTTGAAAATAAACGCTTGGGATTTGGTCGCAGCACCTGAGATACACTCAGTTAAATTAATGGGGGATTAGTTGATGTTTGTCTGACTGTGCTCAGCAAAAGAGACAGGATATTTAACAATGATTAAGTCATTTTATTGACACAGACTGGATGTTTGGGTTGCACCGTAGCAAATAAACGTACAATATATTTTAGGACTGTGTCAGTTGGAAATTAAGTTCGGTGGCCGGTCTAGTGCTGAGCAGGTAGGACTGAGGGTTTATTACACATTGTTTTCGTGGAATATCGCTGTGTCTGGTGGCTGAGAACAAAGCTCATGAGCCCTATTTCCAGGATGTAGCACTGCAGAGTCGGGTTGGTTTGTGTCCCTTTGATTCGAAACAAATTTACAGATGTGGAAGCTCCCCGGACCAAAAAGCAGTTTAAGTTCCTCCTAAAAGAGCTGGTCTTGACCTGGACCAAATTGAACCAAGATTCAGACATTTACAGAGTGACTCATTTTTTTTGATAGTCAAGACTTGCCACGCTTTAACAGGAAGTTACGGTCATTAGCCTGCACACAAAGAAGAATACTGGAAGTACACATGAGCATGGGCCTCTTTGGGTTTCTCCCGGCCAGCAGAGAGAAGGACATCCCTTCCAGAACAACTTAACAACCGAACACAATCGAAAGCAGTATCTCCTGACATTCTCAATGCACCCATATCTCATGCCGGATGCGTTGATATTTCACAGGCAAGTCAAGTGAAGATAGCGTCCAAACCCATCCGATAGCTCTCCTCACACTTATCCATGAGCCAAGTCGAGGTGGCAGCAGATGGAGTCAATTGACCCAGACTCCAGCTAATCCCGCAGACCGGCCCAAGCCAGAGGAGATACGATCACTCCAGCATCTTCTGCTTCTACCACACGCCTCCTACAAACCCACAGCTCGGCTTCCTCCTTCGCAGTGAAATGTCAGAGCTATTTTTGAGGTTGAACCCAGCTAGTCTGTGGAGGAGTGATTCTTTTGGTCAGGAAATGTAAGGGTTGAAATGGAAAGGGACTGTTTCACCTTCCTGCTCAGCTCCTCCTTTACCATGACAGTCTTACTCTCAACTTACCCGTGAGTGACTTGAACTCCTTCGCAAAGAGATTATGGAAATACTGTTGCACAGTATTGCATTATGATGTAATTACTGCATCAATATTGTAATTATTGTTTATTCTACTTTATTTTATTATTCTGAGCAGTGTTCATACATCAGATTTTTTTTTTTCTATCCTTAATATTTTATTTTTGTTCTGTGTTACATGTCTGGCACCAAGACAAATCACGCTGTGGTGGTCAAAAGTGGGCCGTTTATTTTCAATCTGATCTTCATGGTAGCTAAGTCTGACATTGTAGAACAATAGAAAAACTATTAGACAAAATGCAAGGGCCTCGAACCAAACAACTTGAGATTTGTCACTGCAGGCTGATGAGAAACAAATAATACAGGACGAGACATTAGAAGGGCGTCAGAGGGACAGACGGACACGTCCTTGAAACAATCTACAATGGTATGAACCTCTCGAATTGGAATGAATAGCGGTGGCATTCTGGTAATCTTACACGTTTATTCTTATTCGGGTCCAATTTCCGTTCACTACTAGTCAGTCACTAGTCAATATGTCGCTTTGAGTGTCTTGATCGGGATTGGCGCGGTATGACTCCATCACGTTGATGCGGTTTCAGAGAAAAAAAAAAAAAAAAAACTACAAATTTTCCCATCACAGGAAATGGATTGCAGTCCAGCGAGTGATAGAGCTTTGAAAAGCTTCAAAAAGTTACAGTGCAACAGGTCTATGTCCAGTGGTCCATTGGGGTAGAGTGAACCTGGGGGATAGGAGATGTCACATATGCACATCAGTGAAGTCAGGTGAAGTCAGTGCATCCAGCCATGTTTGAACGCTTCATCCCTTCAGTGACAGCAGCTTGTCACGCCGGGAAAACAAACACAACAAGCAGCATTAAGCAGCAAAAAGGCTTGTTTTCTTTTTAAATCTTAAGCATCAAACTGAGCACTCAGCAGTGTTCTGCAGGCTCAGCCTGCTTCCAGCTCCCAGGTGGAGAAAATCATTGAGGTCCAGATTAAACTCATCTCGCCATCCCCGCTGATCGCGGGCTTTGATATCGGGATAAAGACGTGAAGTCTGTTCCCCGCCGAACGCTTCACAACCAGTGATCTTCATTTTGTCAAAGCCTCACATCAGCATCCAGCACTGTGCTGCCTGCTGTTTTGTGCTGGGCACAACAAACACAGCTGACAGTGATTTCTCTGCCAAACAGCACCGACAGAGACGAAACAGCCGCCGCCGCGTGTTGGCTTTTCGTCTGAGAACCCAGAAGGAACTTCCCTGCCACGCCCCCACGCTAAGCTCGTTCTCCCAAAGAAAACATTACATGTAAAATGGATCAAAAAGCTAATTCAAATCATCAAATCTTTCTTAATCCACCGTTTTGCCATGTTTAGAATGTTGTTTCCATACGACACAAAAACGATAGCTGTCCAGTACACAAGGCATCTGTTTCAGGACAGTTGGCTCCACATCAGCACTGAAGTCTTTTCGGACTTTTTGTGACCACGTGTGACCTTATCTCACCTTCTCTCCTGTTGAGTTTGGCGAAGACCGGCGCGTGGCTGCTGGACAGCTGGGAGGAGCTTCTGAAGGCTGATGGGGGCAGACTGGACACCAGGGAGCTGTCACACACATCTGTAAACCGACGACAGAACAGACATGATGTAAATCACTTCGGAAATGGTGATGTATGAATTCATCGGTGAGATTTAAATCAATTTTATATATATATTCACATGTGATACATACATGATATGAATTCATGAAGAGACTCCGAGGATACAACAATAGCAAGAGGCAGTAATGAAAAGTTACATACAGAATCATGAATGAGAGAAACAGACGACAGGAGAATTACTTTTTACAAGATTATGAGTCATTATACATCCAATTTCCAGTCACTGAGGGAAATATTCAGCTCTTCAGCTGCAAAATAATGGAATCTTTCATTGCCACTTAGTGGTGAAAAGCCACTTTCTGCAGGTGTTTTGCTGAAAACATCTCCAACAAAGAATTATATTGATTAGACGGTGGAGCCCAAAGTGAACGCTTGTATCTACAAATTTCCGCCTTTCTTACAGGATTTCATTTAACCTGACTGCTAGGCTAATCAGGATTTATTCCCATTCAACACAATGCTGGGCGCTGGGGGATGCAAAGTGCCTTCATATCGACATCGACAACACCCCCCTACACACACACACTGTAAACGCCACAATAAAATATAAATACACATATATAAATCTTAAAAAACCCTAATGAAAGCACTTGATGGAACTTGAGAAGATGAATGACTGAACAGCGAATGGACATACAACTGGGAACACTTTTATGTTTCACACTACAATACCTCAATTAATGGAATGTTATTGAAACATCATCCATTACATCCATGAATGTGCAGAGTGGGCCATGAATTCCATTAGAAATTAGAACAGCATTTATTCAAACCGTTAGGAATTCTCACATACCCGCTTCATTTAAGAAAGGCTGCAATGCAAAACCAGAAAGTGATTGAGAATTAAGGCCACACTGTCTCCACCTAAAGCCTGTCTGAGTTCTTTTTGTCGCTGAAACCAGAGAACACGTCGACGTAGCTGCATCTCGCGAGCCACAGATTCACTCCAGCTGTGGACTGGTTGGACAGACGACGCTGACTAAACATCTCAACTGTCACACTAAGTGGCTTTAAGTGGAGGTATTTCTTGTTGTGGATCATTTGATATAAGTTACTCGTGTTATAAATAGATGGATGTATTGACATTAAAAAGAATCTGCAACAAGTGATAGACCCCAACGGGTGCATAGCAACGTAAACACTGAACGCTATTGGATCGCGCTACGACCAATCAGAGCAACAAACACGGAGATAATGGCAGATTGGATGGGAAGTGTTTGATGGGGAGACGGCAATGGCATGGAGGTAGAACCGTTGTTGGTCTTCAGAGAAATGTCCAAAGACGATTGAATCAACCGCTCTCCAACGGTTTGTGCCCACACGGACCTGCGGGGAAAATTCTAATTTGCTGGTGGTGCATGTGGATCCTGCATCCTGGCTAATGAAACTCAGTTCAGCTCCAATGCACAAACATAGGACAAAGAAAAGTAAGACAAACCTATTTTAATCATTTCTGTTGTTTTATCCTCGTTTTAATGTCTTATTTAGTTGTAAAGCACTTGAAGCTGCATGTTTTCTCTGAAATGTGCCCAATCAATAAAGTTCATCGTGTGTATTATTAGGTGTGAATGTGAGTGTGAATGGTTGTCTGTCCTTCATGTGGCCCCTGCCGGTGTTCACTCGTTGACAGCCAGGTCCGACTCCTGTCGCAGGCCCAGCTCGCAGCATGAGGTGCATCGAAATTACAGTTGTCTGAAGAGGTGAAATGAGAGGAACGGTTCCCCGTCAGATGCAGAGTGCTGTAATCCCAAGGGAGATAATAGCCTCGCTGAGGAAACACTTGACATCAAGAGCGAGAGCGAGCACAAAAAAAAAACACTAGGCTGATTTTCCTCAGCAAAGCTTTGACATTTAAGAGTCGATGTCCCTGACAATGTGACTAGTGGAGCACAAACACGGACGGCTCAGAGGAAAATAGCACTAAAATGTTGAATACCTGCTGGACTTTGCAGCCACTGAACCTCAACGCTGACCTTGGCTGCGATGGGCTGAGAGCTTTCCTGGAATATTAAACTCCTGCACCTTCCTTCCCTGACACAAACCTTTTCAGCCTCAGTGCCCTCAACCTACGCCTAAACATTTTCCTCCTGGCATTTGTGTTTTCTGGCATCCAGGTTAGCGGTAAAGAAAAGCTGACATGTCTCATGATTGCGAACAGTAAATGTAAGTCAGGAGGTGTGATACAGAAGATCAAGCTTTCTGTTCTAGAAAGGCAGTAAATAGCTAGAAGCAGCTGATGAAATCAGAAGACCAGACTCGGCCGAGGAGAACAGTAACCGATGGACGATAAAGAAAGACACAGAGACGGTATGTTGTTTTATAGGTAGCAGCGCTTTTAAGTGGGCTGGTAGACACCGTACCGGGACGTTTTATGGAGTCCCGGCACTTCTCATGAGTTCATAGTACCCAGTCCTGTTTCTATGGCTATACTACAATACCCAGCACGCACTGGGTGTCAAGTCTCCCAAAGAACAAGCAGAGATTTTGAGTTAGTACAGTTGGCGTGGCTCCAAAGGGGCACGAAGTGAAGAGTGAAAATGAAAATGAAAATGAAGTGAAGAGCAGCCGCTAGCAGTGAGGTGGCGTCAGCGACTCCCGTGGCCGTCGACGACAACAAGAACATGCCGTTTGCATTTCTGTGAGTACATGAAGACCCTGTTCATCAATAATGTCAATGTTATCCTAACTTCCTCTTCTCCGTCAGTCATAGACACAGTATCACTTCGACAAATCTGGGCAGTTGTGTGATGCTATCTGATGCAAACATAGTTTCCACAACAGCAGTTAGCCTGGGACAAGTGCAAGAAAAGTAAGTACAAGAAAATGATTTCTGTTAAAACAGCAACAATCAGAATGTCTTTTTTACTTGAATATATCTCTTTGTTATCTGCTGGTACAGACCACCCACCGCCTACCTGCTAGTTGAATGAGGGGAGAACTTATTTTTTTTCCACCTAAAGCAGTGATAGCGACCATGTATGTAGAAAAACAAACAAACAAACAAAATGCAAATATTACAAAATGAAAATGAATGGAAAAAAATCAATCTCCTCTTCAAAAGAACTGAAACACTCAATATAAAAATAGATTCACAAGGCTTTTGTTGTGTTTGTATTCAAAATGATAGCGCTTGATAAATGATGAACTACATAGAAGCGACTGATTTGCACACTCAGCAGGCAGTAATACAAGCGACTACTGCCTTAAATCTGCTGCAGTGAAACGTAACAACGTTAAATGATGTAATATGGTCCCCTCCACTCCACTTACAAGAGCAGGAAACCATTATGTTGACATTCACTGATGGGCTATGGCTTTTCATCTCAATAAAATACACCCCACCATCAAATAAAACTTTATTCCTTCCGGCCAAGCCCAATCCATGATGTCAGTTTTTTTTCCAATTCGGGTGAATAAATCTGACAGCAGTAAAAAGATTAAAAATAAATCGGCGGACTGCTGAGGCCTTGGCTCTGTCAAGCTCAATTAATCACCACTGACACGACAGGACGACGGATACTTGGCACAAGACGAACCGCAGCTCATTCACCTGCTTTGTGCGCTTCTTGATGTTTTTTTTTTTTTTTTTCTTTTACTGAAAAACAAAATAGCCCCCAGAATCCATGACAGAGCCAGAGCCCCTGAATACAGATGAGCTCCATCCATCACCTTCGCCAACAGCGGCGTACAAAGGGTCCGAGCCCCACAACCCCAGAGTTCAGTGCTGCTTAGTAAGATTGGCGCTTACTTATTCAGACATTCAGAGCGTGTCGCGGTATGCAGGATAATGAGGCTCCAGCGATAGCTATTTTTTGCTCCGGCGGACTAACAATCATCGTCACGTGGAAAATGTCAATTTTTATTTTACTAATTCACACACTGTCTACCTCCGCTTTGACCAGAGGAGCTCGGGTTTGCGGCGCAGAGACAAAAAACAGTGTGCTGGGATAACGTGATGAAGCAAACATGAGGCAGAGATGAATTTCAAGCAAGTTGGATTCAGCCATCAGAGCATTTTGTGGAGAGACATCCATCACCAGCTACTGCTGGCCGTAAATTTCATCTGTTTACTGAGGTCCAGCACTAACAATGTCTCTGGAATATTCTGAATTACAAATGTAGAACACACATGTAAAATGTATGAATGTCTTCTCAACAGGAACAGTGGAATAAAAAATACATGTTTCTTGTTCTAACCACATGCTCCCATGTTCATTTTTCTTAGTATACATCAAATATGTGCACAGAGAGCAGTGTTTTGTTTTGTTTTTTTTCCCTGCAGAATTAAATCCAGTTCATTCATTCATTCTCCCTCCTCATATTCTGACAAACGATTCTGCAGTTTAGGTCAAATCCATTTTATGAATGCAGAGTGAAGAAGATACCCCCCCCCCCCCC
>CAAKHB010003722.1:57315-67833 GCA_901007665.1 Aeoliscus strigatus
CCCCCCCCCCCCCAAGTTGTCTTCTTTGTCTACCGTCGTCGCTTCTCTTCGAGCCAGCTGTCCTCCCATTCACCCTTTCCCTCCTTGTTTGACTCCTGCCGCTTCTCACTGAAGTTGAATCATCTATAAATCACAAACAGCAAAGTCAGTGAGGACTGGGGGGGAAAAAAAAAAAAAGGGTGACAGAATGTCACGGTTGAGAGAAACACACCGGAATCCTGTGCACTGTGAAGTTCTCACATATTTGATTGCATTTATTTCCTTCCTGCCAATTGTCCACCCTCATCCTCCCTCCTTGTCTTCCTCTGTCTCACCTTAAAGCGTTCACTGCTGATTTAGCTCAATCCGGAGTTGAAATTCAGCTTCGCTCTTCCATCTTTAATGGCCACTGACTCAGCTGTGTCCTCCTCACTACCTCAAACCGGCCGGCTCGGCTTCTCCTCATCAGCAGTCAGCACAGAGGGGCAGACTGCAGCGCCCTGGTCACGCAGTGTTCACCACCTCAGCACGCACGCACACAAACACTGACCGTGACATACACGGCAGTGACAGCATTAAGCTGCAATCAGCATCTATTTTCCTGTGAAACAAGGTCACGTCAGAGGCATGTGAAAGGACGTGCAGAAACAAATGCACACTTGAAAATAAATAAAACTTGAAAAGCACTCGTAGGGCTCAGAGCTCCTCCAATCAGCTCATTTCCACTCTCCCTTCATTTGATCTCCTCTAATAAATTCACTGATCATCAAACATGCCTTTGTCACTAATAGAGAAATAGTTATTTTAAAAGAATCATTTGACACCTTGTTACACTAACCATGACCTCTGACCATTCATTTTCTTCTTTTATTTCAGCAGTAAATGAAAACAACCCCCTGTCCCTGGGTGGGCTCCAACTGCCGACCTTTGGGTTAACAGACAGACCCACTAACCACTGCCCCACAGAGACGGAGACATCTCCCGCTCGCTCCGGTTCCGGGACACGGTTTTGCACCATGGACGAGTCTCCAGCGCATCGCGGGGCAACAAAGAAAGGTCGACAACACACCTACCGGTAATTACTGTAGCTGGTTAACCTCAGGATACTTTTGGAGGTGGGAGGGAGCCGGAGTACCCGGAGAGAACCCACGCAGACACGGGGAGAGCATGAAAACTCCACACAGATAAATTCAGCAAGATTAATCAATTTACCACCACACTCTTCGTTGCAACGTGAAGCGGTGACGCTAAAGGATAGTGATCAGTGTTACGTGAAACTTCATTCTGCACAAGTCATCAACTAACAGCTTCCCCATGCACAGAGCATGGGGCGTCCCGCTCTGTTTGCTGAGATTTGACTGGACAAACACTCAGCAGGTTCAGCAAATGATCTGTTGCAAACAATTGCGTCTTTGCTCTGAGCTACTTATTTGAAAATATAAATCAGTGCAAACTATCCGGCAGCAAATCGTTACAACATCAGGACAACAGTCTCACGGCCTCCTAATGGAACCAGATCTGGAGTTGAGCTGGGATGTGATGATAAATGATCTCATTTTCTTTGTGCGTTTCCTTTTACTTTTCTTCGGAGATCAACCTTAAACAAATTCATCAGTCCAGCAGGTCCCAGGCTCAAACGTAGGGGCTGTTCCTCTGTCACTGAACTACGTTCCTGGGTTCATAACAGTAAATCCACGTTCACTCTGTAACCACGACTTCATCGGGCCTCATTCATGGCTCCATATTTCCATAAATGACACTAAAGAAGAAATATGACGGGGGGGTGGGTTATCCTCAGCGACTTCCCCCCTTCCTTCCCTTTCCCTCCTCACCAGATTGTTCCATGTAGAGCAGCAGGATTTGTCACAGGTTCGATCAAGTCCCTCTGATATGTCCCTGGAGCCTCCACTGTTTAAATAACCAACTCTCTGCGACCGCCTTTGCTGCTCACGTTATATTTTTTCAGTATTTTTGGACTGAAGCACACGTTACACCCCCAACCTCAGAGCCTATCCTCATCCGCTGGTTCATACACAAACCTAAAAACATCAATCTAGAGTTCACACTTCGAGCCTCCTGATGCCACGTAGGCTTCGGCTGCAGACGCCGATCACACACATTCCACTTCATCTTAAACTAAAACGGGGAATGGAAAATGCACATTCCCTTTAGAGTTTCACCCAACTGATTGGTTCCCCAGCACAAGTAGTGATTTCTTCTTTGTTTTGGACTGTATTTTTCGGGCTTTTGTTTTTTTTTCTTTGCTGTTTCCCCAGTGTATGTGTGAGTCTACCTGTGTTTCCTGTCTCTGTTTGGTCTCCGTGGAACGTTACTTAGTTCCCAGTCTGTTCGGTTTTCCTCCCGTTTCATCCATTCTCATTAGTCCTGATAGGCTGCACCTGTGTCTGTGTTTCGAGTTCTCTGCCCCCACCTTCAGCTCTCTGCTTCCCGTCATGTGCTCATCACTTTCAGTCCTGTCTTTTATTTCCCTGTTTTCAGTCTGTGAGTTTGGGCCGTGTACATTACGGACACATATGGATGACCTTGTGTTTTTTTTTTTTTTTTAATTTTCACACCAAATCCTATGAGCCGGATCGTGAGAGTTAAATAAATGTACGTGTGTGTGTGTGTGACATTACCAAATAGACTGTGCTGGATAAAACATGATCTTCTGACTTTGAAGCAGGAGAGGAAAAGTCAACTGACTTGTACCAGAATTCTGTTCCAAACTTCTGCCCACATAATAAACCAGTGAGGTTAAGAAATGCAAATTAGTGTACACACACACACACACACACAGATAGAGGAGTGTGTTGGTATTATCTGTCATTAGGCGAGGATTAAAGTCATTTAATGTTCTTGAGATTATCTGTCATTAGGCGATGATTATAGCATCCACTCCACTGGCTCCAAATCAGCTCAGAGGGGAGATAAAATCCTCTGGAAAGAGCGATGGGACAGAAAATGAAAGTGAGAGAGCAAGACGGAGGACATACCTGAAGATGACGGCTGAGAGTGCAGCCGTTTCTCTTTTGTGTGCGGTTGATGGGAAATATGATCATTGACCGACCGGGGAAAATAAGCGCTGGCGGGAACAGACGGCGTTCTGTGAAGGAATGAGCCATGATGGCTGATATTTACTGATCGGAACGTGCTCGCTCGCGGCGCAGCGGCGGGTCAATTAACTCCAGCGTCAACCCAGCCACGTCGATACGAGACAGAGCGGTGCATGTGTGACCTTGACGCGTGCGTGCGAAACCGTTTGTTTGTTGTGTCTGTCGATGAATATTGGAAACTGTTGTTCACAGCTGCAAACTCTTGACTTGTGTTGAAAAGGAGAAACCTGTGGTTACAGACTGGACCGTCACGGACTTTGGAGGTGTACCTTCTGACCAAAGAGCATCCAACTGGATGAGTTATCTTCTACATCTCACACCGACACCTCAGGGGGCCTCATGCATCGATTTTTAGCATCGATGATCTTCATGTTATTTTCATTCCAACTTCTTCTGTACTGAAGATGTTTCTTCATTAAGGAGAAACTAAAAAAGGGGCTTTCACACCTACCTTGTTTGGCCCACACTTTCAGACTTTTACGTTGGATCCAAACCAAGTTTACAGATGTTTCCTGCCCAAAAGAGGTGGTCTCATTTCAGACCAAGTTTGCTCATTTGCAGGGGGAAAGCTTTTTTTTTTTTGATAGTCTGGACATTCCGTCCTTGAACAGGAAGTCGGCCTGCACACGAAGAAGAAATACTGGAAGTAAACATGATTGGTGGGACTCTCTTGATCTCTCCCATGTCCCGTAGCTTAGCTAGCAGCCGTCTTCGCCTTTCCTGCCGGCGACAATAAAGCCTCCACATGACCAGGACGTTCATCTGAATCAGAGCTAACCGAACTAGGCTTGTTGGTAGGACAGAACGTCCGTAGACCATCGGTCCACTGGTATTTATCAACCAAGGATCAAATTGAGACAGTGGAGCACAAACACCAACCTTAGTTTGGACTTTTAGGTGTGAAAGTCCCCTAAAACCGCTTGTAAATATCCACAGAGACGTATCTGTGTTTGGTGGAGCTCATACTGCTCTGGAGGGCTGTGGTCTTCACTGACAGGAGACTCCAGAGGGGAGAGGTCTTCTAAGTCAGATGCATCACTGATAATGTGAATGTTGTTGTTGTAAAAAACAAACAAACAAAAAATGTTGTTGTGAACTGGAGGGGTGTGTGTGTGGGGGGGGGTGGTTACACATGTACACATGTACAAGTTATTGCAGTTTTGCCTTAACATTTGACATCTTTACAAACACCCAAAGACCCAAAGACAAAGCAACTCAATCCAAATGTCAGAATGTTTTATTTCAGCTTCTTCACACCGTTCACAGTGATGAACAGCTTCAGTCCTCCGGCGCGTGGAGCGAAGTCCTGGCCGTGATGGAGGTGAGCTCCCTCTGGAGCGAAGAACTGAAGGTTTGAGAGAGCTGCAGAAATTTCCTATTATTGTTTTTCTGACTTTTAAATGTCAGGTTCGCCTATGTCCTCAGTGGACAAGTAAATTCCTGATTTGTTATTGTGTTCACCGTGACGTTTGTTTGTTCCATCATGCGATCACAACTCTGTTACAAATGAAGGACGTGGACATGCCTTCGTCCAGTACGGCGTAACATGTACACGTCCTGTCAAAACCTGACGTCACTCTGCAAGTCTTCACCAGGACACCACACGTCCTCATATCTGGAACCCTAACCACCGGAATAATCAGACACTTATCGACTGATTGATTGACGGACCCCCCGGTGAGGAGCAACAAAACAAAAAGCAGTTTCCTTCGTCGCCCAGCCTCCTTAGACATTATCATTCATTCATATGTATTGTTCTGTGGGCTGGAAAAAAGATGTTTATTTGAACTGATTGACCTCTGCACCAGTGGTTACGTCCGATTGCTGTCACATATCCAAAGCTAACGTCTGTCTTATTTTGTTTCCTCAACAAACGGTCAGACTCACAAAGAGACACGCTGAGAAGCTTTAATCCACACTAACGTGTCTGATCTGAAAAAACACTGAGAGCAGATGAGTCGCCCCCGCTCGGAGAGGCAGCACGAGGAAAGATTCTCTCCTCCACAGACAAACTTTACTGAGCTAAAAACGCGGGTCAGAGGTGTTTCACTGCAGGCGTATTCATGTGCTTCTGGAAACCTCATGTTTGCTTTAACCTCCATGGGCCGGTCATATTGATTAAATAGTGGGACGAGCAACGTATATGAATGTATGGTGCATTTGCATATGTGTAATGTGTGTACACACAGAGCAATAATAATGATAATAATAATAATAATAATAATAATAATAATAAAGATAATAATGATAATAATAAAGATAATATTAATAAAAGAATATAATAATAATATAATAATAATAATAATAATAATAATAATAATAATAATAATAATAATAATAATAATAACATAATAATAATCATAATCATCATACTACTATTACTACTACTAATAAAATGAATGTATTTCCTCAGATGTTCCTTTTGAGGTACTCTGACCTGGGTTTTGTTGGTTCTGTCTTTCTTTGTGTTTTCTTTCACCCCCTGTCACTGACTGTCTAGCGTAGTTTGTTTGTTTGATCATCACAGCAGTGACGATTCTTCTTTTTCTTCTTCTTCCACAAACACGTCGTAAAACTATAACTAGACCTGGAAGACACATGTGTAGAATCTGCTAAATGTCTGCATTAAGCACTTTTGAAGATGTGTTTCACACGTGGTCACCGTGACCTTTAGAACTGTGGAAAGGAGTTCCAGTGGCTGCTACTTGAAATGTTCCTGGCTGACCACAGACACTTGAAATCAATAAAGCCTCTCAGCAGATACTCCACAGATCAGCCGAGCAGCATCGGTCCTCATTTTTTTGGAGGGCTGGAAGCAAAAAATGTCATTTTTTTTCACAGTAAGTGCAAACTGAAACAGAAGTCAGTGCGAACATGAGCTCTTGACCTTGAATCGCTCTCATGCCGGCACCATCTCTGAGTTTTATTATATTTTCCCATCTTACTACCTTGCTTTAAAGCTGATACCTGACGCTACATATCCGTTTCACACGGGGAAACAATCCAAGTGTACTAAAACGCCTCAGTCTACACAATGACGTTCAGGTGTTTCTGCAACAAAAAGCACCAGGAGGATCAGTGATTGTCAGAGAGTGTTGTATTACTTTACTGTGTGTGTCTGTGACATGATGGAGCTCCTAATTCAAATAACTGGGCCCAAGTCGGGAGAGATCACCTGTGTAGGATCACTGTGTTCACACTGATGGAAACAAGACACGTGGAGCCAGGACACAAACTCAGGTTTTACACACTTTGGGTGTGACAAGATCCTTGGACATCCTTGGACTTGTTGAAAACAACAACAACAACAACAACAACAAATAGAAAAACACTTGTGGCGCTCAGAGCTCCACCAAACAGTTCATTTCCACCAAATATTATCGTTCATTTATCCACTCTAATAAATTCACTGATCATCAAACATGACTTTGTCTGTAATAGTCAAATAGTTATTAACAAATCTTGTTCTTCATTTTCTTTTGTATTTCAACAGTAAAACAAAAAACAACCCTCCGTCCCTGGGTGGGCTCCAACCCCCCGACCTTTGGGTTAACAGACAGACCCACTAACCACTGGACCACAGAGACAGTCCACTGATACCGACAATGAGAAAGAATCTTTCAACAGATTCCTGGATCCAGAAGGTTCCAGAACACCACCAACATTTAATCATCTGGTCCTGGTCCATCAGCAGCAGTTACTCAACATTTCATTCAAACACGGTCAAGTTTTGGAGTTGTTTTGCTAACAAACACAACCGCCTTGGTGGAGGCAAACATGGCTACCTTCTGTCAAACGAAGCCGTGCTGCCTTTCACTTAGAGGTTTCCACAGCTGGTCACCTCCACGAGACACGGTGATTTAAAACCCACAGTGACTCAATCACGCAAAGTGACATTTCTCCCCGCAGGTGACGGCTGCACACACGTTTTCCCTTGGTCTCATCACGAGGAACCTCACTGCTGCACTCCTCTGGCTAACAAGTCATCGGGGCGCCATCTGTGCACATCTCTACTTTGTTGTCGTTTAGCGCGCCGTGATGACGAGTGACGACTGCAGGCGGGGAGCAGATGTGGGGCTCAAACCGCCCGGCTCACAGCGCTCTGCGGCTGCCGCCTGCGCTGATGATGCTGCTGTGCTTTATGGTCCGTGCATGATGAGTGTGCGGCGGAGTGAGGCTGCGAGAGATAAACAGAAGGACTGACGGAGGGACAGAACGGAAGGAAGATAAACAAATGCGATTAAGCCGATATTAGATATTTGACTACATTTTGTACTTCATGGGTCATAAAGCTCATCTCATTAGGAATTTTATCTTTCAGCATGTTGTTGTTTTTCGGTGATAAGAAAATAATCTTTTTTTTAAATCGTCATTCACTGTTGGAGCATGAATGGATGAATTTGCACTTAAATTCAGATATTCCTGATCAGTGATTTGACACAGTGAAGTTACGTCCACCATTCCTCTGCATTGCTGTTGTTTTGTTTGTTTGTTTCCGCCTCGTTGCAAAGTTAACGTGTATGTTGTCATCGACCTAAGTGTTGATCGGTTCCTGAAAGAGTAGAACAGCCGTGTTGCAGTCATTACGGTAATCCCGTTCGCTCTGTTGCCAGAAGCCTGGGAGTTATTACCGTAATGACAGCGACTTTCACCTTCTCCTGGCTCTTTCTTCAGATCACGTAGGGGAACCAAATTCAACTTCTCAGCTTTCAGTAACCGTTCAACGTTTTCTCATGCAAATAGTTGTGTACGTACGGTACACAGAAGCGATACTGTCAGCATTAAAGGGTTAAGTGAAGATGTCACAGATTTCCTTTGGGCAGTAGCGTCCTACTCCAACTTTGCCACAGTGCTCTCCACCACATCCAAGACTCCCCAGCATTTGTTTCCGGACTGACTTTCCGTCTGGTTCACATCTGCTCATCTGTGTGGCTGCGTTGTGCTCAGCCGACATGTTTGAAACAAGTGAGCGTTCCTGTCACGGGCATCAGTGTGGTATGAAATGTGGGTACAGAGACGCCAACACCGCTGCCGCCAGAAGTGCTGAAACGTACATGGAAGTCTGGACATTTTAGAAATTTCAGCACTGAATGATGGAGATAAAAGTGGATTTTACCATGATGTCGATATTTTAAACTGCCTAACTATTCGGCATTGATGTGCCGAAGCCATCGTGTCCGTATCTCCGTATCTCTCGCTTTTCTGTGACAAAAACCTACTGGTGTGGTGGGAACGCCCTGACTGCACCAACACCAAACTATCGTCGTCAGAGATTCATACTCTCTGAAAAAAAGTCGTGGGTACAAAATGAATCTTTACGAAAAGTGGTGGGTACATGCACCCCCCCCTCCATCTCCTCTGAAATCTACACTTTTGGTTCCTGTGTCACCATTGAGTCTGAAGCACCCACTGAGGATCTTCGTCGTCCTTCGAAGCATTCAGCATGATTGCTTGGCTACTTCCTGACCTCTTTCACTCAACTGGGTCTAAACTCTGCCCAGAAATTCAGACCCGCATCTTAGACAGATGGAGGTTCTAGCAATGACAGATAGACCTTCAGAACTCATGGGGCGGCACCAACAGGTGCATGTCAAAATACACCTGCACGCAACTGGATAGCGCTGCGACCGACGAGTACAATGAGAGAGACGGCAATGTCATGGAAACCCAAGCCCCACCCACCGACTATGTGGCTCGGAGCCGGCCTATGTACAGTAGTACCTATGTACCTATCAGACAGACCCATCTGATTGGTCGGCGGAGCAATTCCAATCCAATTCCAGCCTACCTGCCTGAGAGAACAGGCAGGTGGGGGGAACGTGATTATTCCTGCTTCACTCAGCATCTAAATTCTTCTGGAAAATGTTTAAAAAGCTGTTAGTTATGAGTGACAATTGTGTCTAAATAGCTGTTATCTGCTGGAAACATGTATCAACTTGTCACATGTTGATTAAAATGTGGGTGGACGAGCTGCTTTAGAACCATTGTTAACCCTGAATTATCCACCGGTCTGAGCTTCTTGGAGGCATGTCAGTCTACGACTGTTTCACAGGGTTACACACTGACAATGACGTGACGAGGAGAAATAAACACCCCTCACGACTTGAGATGGAGCTCTTTGGGAAGCAGAGAAAAAAGAGAATAGGAATGACTAGATGCATAAAACAGGTGGAGGGAGGTAAGACGGATCATAAAAAGGGAGGTCATGGCTCAGCTGCTGCTGCTCAGATTCAGATACAGCAGCGAGGGGGGAACTGAGGAAGACCATGGTGGTGAAAGAGGCAGTGAAGCACACAAGAAACCAAACAGAGCAGCAGAAAGGTTTGGAGGGGTAGCTGGAGACCTGTCAGGGGGAAGCAGCTGGAGAAAGAACTAACGAGTTTCAAAAGAAGAAAAGAATCCTTGTGAAACTGTGGATGGAAAAACAACAAACAACTGTTGACCTCCAACTGCTAACAGACACATCTTCTGTCTTACAGCCAACTGCTTTTCCACAAAACCGCAGCTGGCCATGCTGCTGTGTGACACTCCCATGACGACGGGGGGTCTTGAGGACGGTTTGTCACATGATCCTACATGATAAAAGACGAAAAAGGCAGCCGCGGAGGGACAGGGAGGATCAGGTGTCTTGGCTGTGGAGGATAAAGGTGTGGGGAAAAGAAACGATCTCCTCCTTTCATCCCGTATCCCTCCTCCGTCTCCGGGGACAGATAACAAAGACACATGTACATTCAAGCCCACTGCAAAGGAGAAAGGAGAAAGGAGCGAATAACTCACACCGTGTGTGTGCATGTGTGAGCATCTGCAGAAGCACAAATGAGAAGTCATGTGCAGCATCAGCTGCTTCCAACTGGACGGAGAAAAACATTGAGAGCCCGCAGGTAGAAAGGCATCTTCAGCCATTTCTCTCATCAACAAGCAGAGAATCAAACCTCCAAATGGGATGACACTAGTCTAATGATGTCTTCTGTGCTGTCCAACTGGCTTGTAACATGAGGTAGTTCTACACCGACCTGGAACTTATATAATGATACAAGGGCTTCACCGTCTTAACTCCTTATAACCGACCACTGGTGCGTAACGGTGACGCGCCAGAGCCGACAGCCTCAGGAGGGAAGAAGCCTGTGATTCTCCCCTTCACACAGCAGTTGAATGCCAAACATCACGAAAACTAATCAGCCAAAGCTTTGTGCCCTCAGCAAAACAGCTCACCTTCTCCGGCTGCTCCGGACCAGCAGCACATCAGAAGCAGCGCGACCTGAGTGATAATCCCAGCGGCTCTGCCGGTCCCCGGATCCATGGTGAGGAGGACGGAGGGCGGCTGCAGGGACACAGAGAGCACCGGGGGCTGCGGCTGGATGCTGGAGGAGAGAGACGGTCCACCGCTCCCAGCTCCAGCTCCGAGACAAACCTCCAACTTCAC
>CAAKHB010003723.1:0-25236 GCA_901007665.1 Aeoliscus strigatus
CACTCTTCATCTATTTCTGAAGCTCTACATTCTGGAGCCCTTCCTGTGTGAACGTCCTCAAGGTCACTTGCGCAAATGTCAAAATGACCCTACAACATGTCAGCAAACAGTATAAATAAATATATCATACTCTATAAATATGAGGGCTGTTACTAGTTGAGGAAAAAGTACACACTTTGAATGATCTTTTCCAGGGACCAGTGTGTCATCCATGGTGATGTGTGCGGAACACCCTGGGCTGACGTTCACCCTCGCCCTGGTCAGGACGGAGCCCACGTACAACCAGCCCATGCAGCAGTGGAGTTTTGTCTCAGACTTTGCAGTGAGTTTCAACGCGGTGACAATAAATCTCACCACTGCACTCCCAACGTTCATGAACTATTCTGTGTCGGTGTGACTGTTAGGTGCGTGACTACTCTGGGACTTACACGGTCAAAATGATCCCCTGCATCGCGTCCCCCAATGGGGAGTTCAGCATTCCTCCCGTGTGCCACCCGCGAGAGCCGCTCACGTTTGACATGGACATCCGCTTCCAGCAGGTGAACCTCCATCACATAAAGATCTCGGCTGACCTCTGAGAGCAGAGTCAAAGCCCGTCAAAGCAAAGAAAAACCCTGATAAGACCTTGGGCAATGTTCATCAGTCTGGGAACTTTCCAAAACACAGTATTAGTACCTTGATGTTCTTTGTCTGTCAAACTATCATCAGATATGTGTCCACTCGCTCTGTCCTCTAGGTGAGTGACCCAGTGGCAGCTGAGTTTAGCCTCAACACTCAGATGTTCCTGTTGTCCAAGAGAGAGCTGTGGTTGTCTGATGGATCCATGGGCTTTGGCGAGGGCAGCGATGCTGCTTTTTCAGAAGGTACCACGCTGCCATCAAGTGGTGATGAATAAACAGTACAGATACAGATGAAGATCCTTACTTGGTAATTCACACGGAATCCATCTTTCCTCCAGGTTCCATGATCTATGGGCGTGTGATGGTTGACCCAGTCCAGAACCTGGGTGACTCCTTCTCCTGCAGCATTGAGAAAGTCTTCCTCTGCACTGGAGCAGACGGCTACGTTCCAAAGTACAACCCCACGAATAAGGAGTATGGCTGCCTGGCAGATGCTCCCTCTTTACTCTACAGATTCAAAATCCTGGTAAGAACATGAGAACTGATGAGTGGACTTTGCTTCGAAAGCAAAATCAACAACGATGTTTGGTTTTGCAGGATAAGGCCCAGCCGGACACCCAGGCTGGAGCGTTTGGTGACGTTGCCTTTCAGGCCACACTGGCTCAAGATACTCCAGGAGCTCTGTCTTTGGTCAAACAGCCCGGATCAGATGGCTTCACCCTCTCCTCTTCGCCGCTCTTCCAGGTATGAACGGTTCTTTAGACATGTGATGAATTCACACACGGATGGTTCACTAACGCTGCATGTTCCCCAGGTGGCTGCTGGTCGAGAATGGTTCATCCACACTATCTATACGGTCCGCTCTCGAGAAAACGCCAACCGCAACATCGGCAAGCGTAGCGTTGAGTATCTCCATCACAGTCTGTCATCTGTTGATGACACGGCCGCCCGACGCCACCGCCGTGCCGCCCCCGTTTCCTCCAGCCCTGCTGTGGCTCAAGATATCGGCGTCGATAACAATCGTGGCACCAACATTCAGCACATCGCACTGGACCGAGCTGATCGAATGGTGGTGAACCAGCGCCAGCCTTGGTCTCCGGGTCACGACGCGCTACTCGAGCGCCCCCTGCTGGAGAGTTCAAGCAGAGCTACACCGGACTCCTCCACCCTACCAATGTCGGTGGGCCTCGCAGGCCTGATTCTCCTCATCTGCCTGATCGCCACTGTTGTAATTCTGCTGCTGCGACGCAGAAAGAGAGAAAAGAAGACCCAGTTTCCTCCGTACACGACCTCGTCATCTTCGGCCTACGGCAAAGGTCCAGCCAGCATGTGGAGCGGTTCTGACAGCTCTGAGGTCTAGACTTGGACGCCCAGCCCCTATACACCTGCACCCGTTTATAAAAACAAAAAGACTCTCCTCCACCATTGTGCCTGCATCTCCCTACTTTCGTAGCACTGAAACAAGCCCAGTACGACCTCCGAAGCAGCACAATGTCTGTGCCTGGTGCCCTGTATGCAGGAAGGGCATCAGCCTTCAGAGGATGATGGGTCATCCTGCTGTACAGTATTTTTTTACAGCCTATTCATGGGGGGATGTAGAAGCCCCGTTAAGTATTCACTGACATCACTGCCAAGTTGTAAAATATCCCTATTCAGTTTTAGCAAATGCATGAAAAGCTCGTAAGTGAAAGCGTGTTAATCACTTCCGGCTTGGTTTTAACTACACAAAGAATTTCCTAGTTTTTTATTATTACCGCAATCCACTGTGTTCAAGAATTTGTTTTGTGGGGAGTACAATGGAATGAATGTTAGTTGACCTTAATGAATGATAATGTGATAAATGGTTTTTGATATTTGATATTTCATTGCGCTTTCAAAAACCTGCAGGGCCCGGTTGAGTAATATTCTAAGTGAAATGAATTGTGAATGATTTGTCTGTTGAGAATGTAACAATTCAAATTTTACAAACTTTTTCAAGCCAAAACAGGCCATGTACACATCAATGTAGGATTATGAAAAATATATTAATATACCCTGGTGAAACTTGAAAAAAAAAAAAAAAAGTCTTCTGAGTTGTCGATCAATTTAACAAAAATGTCTCGTCCAAAAGAAAATGTATGATCCTACTGCTGATTGTCATGTGCCGACATTACACGTTTACTGCTTATTCGTGTCAATTTCAGGCGTTTGTTCGTATGTAAACTTCAGCGGCCAAATATAAATTCTTTTTTTTTCCAATCAGTATCTTCCTTAACCACTGTGTCAACTTTTTTTTAAAAAAAACCTTTATTGTGACATTCATAAAAACTACTTCACATGGGGATAAAAGAACAAGTGTTTGTTCAAAATAAAAAGGGTAGATATTTCTTTTAAGCAATGGAATGTGGTACAACCAACAAGCATAAATACATTTATTTCAATTAAGTACTAGTAAAAAATAAAGAAAAGAAAACAAAGACTGGCGCTCAAAAAACTAAACCGGCATAGCTGCAGCGTTCAGGCGAGTAATGACGAGGCGGGTTTGTAAAGAAGCAATTCCTAAAGCCTAAAACAACCAGATCAGTCCAATGGGGCTTTACACGGTACATCATGACAGCCTGCTAAACAAACACAGACACTAACACTAACGTTACCCAAGCTGGAGGTCCATCACTAGTTAGGACACTGCTGTACACCGAGTCATCAGCTTCACAACTTGAGCTTTTTCCTTCGACCGCGACCATCTGGGGTTCCTTCAGACTTGCGTTTCTGTGCCTGGAAAGAAAAAGATATAAAAGGTTAAGGACCTATCAAACACATTCCATGTCTTTGACCAACTGCAGAAACTCACCGATGCACTCTTTGGACCCCTCTTCTTTTTCTCAGCTTTCTCTCGTTCCTCCAGCTCCATGTTCTCTCTCTCTATCAGCGTTATCAGGGTGTTGCATCGTCTCTGGAGCTCCTACACACAAATGACAGGGCACACTTTTAAAGTGACACTTACAAAACAAATGCGGGAGAAGAAGCCAAAATTCACCATGGCAGTCCTGGATTTGAGGAACCAGTCGAAGCGGAACTGAGGTGAGTTGCGGATGCACTGACGGAGCTCGTCGTAAACACTCTCCTTGTCGAAGCCAAGCTTGTGGAGCATACAGATAAGGAAACGGTCCTCCTCCTCTGTGTAGTTCTTTCCTTTATTGGTGCCGTAGGAGATCCGGAGCTGATGGAATGGAGCTTTGTAGCGTCCGATCTGGGCACAGAGATGACAAACGTAGTGAGCCTCCTTTAGTGAATGAAACTGTCACTGGGTGTGTGCACTATTACTAGTCCATAGAAGTCTATAACACCTAGTGAGATGAAGCTAACTGCAGTTGCTGGTAATCGTCTACCTTTGAGTCCAGGGCTTTCTTAATACTAATCCGTCTCTGAATCCTGGCCTCTCCTCTTTCTATCTGAGCCATGATCTTTTCGATATCCTGCAGCTCATTGCAGCGCTCCCAGAATACAGCTGGAGGGACACACACACACACACACGCACACGCACACGCACACACGTTAAATGTGAGAAAAATATCTTCAGTGAATAGACGTTTAACAGTGAGTCATTACCGGAATATTCCATGACTTCTTCAGGGTTTTTTCCTTCAACTTCTCTGGCAATGTTCTCAATGTCATCTCTTCCCCACTTCTCGTTGGCTTTGATGAACTGGTTGAAGTCGCGTTTGTTCCAAATTGTAAAACCCTGTGATGGACGTACAAAGGAGTCAGACATATATATTCACTTGGGATGAGCTGCATATGAGTGAACTGATGGATGTGCCTGTTGCAGAAGATTCTCCTTCTCCTCCAGTTCTTCCTCTGTCAGAGCCTCAGCCTCATCGATCTTCGCTTGCTCCTCCTTCTGGACCTGGGCTGAGTTGGGCATGTCTGGATTCCGGGGCACC
Source organism: Aeoliscus strigatus (assembly GCA_901007665.1). Lineage (NCBI taxonomy): Eukaryota > Metazoa > Chordata > Actinopteri > Syngnathiformes > Centriscidae > Aeoliscus > Aeoliscus strigatus. The sequence goes on from CAAKHB010003723.1 coordinate 4,544, forward strand.
TAAACGGACACGGACCGACTTTAACACATCTCTTCACATCACTGCTCGGTTTGGAACCTCTGTCCTAGATCCTGCACCTTGTAGCCAATCGTCTTTCTGTAGAACAGAATTTCTTTTTCCAGGAGCTCAAAGAGACGTGGAGGGAAGAACTGGAAATCCTGGACGTTTGGCTGCTTGGGAGGTCGAGGAGCCTGGAAAGTGGAGCCAAACGGATGTTAAACACAGTTGCAGCAAAAGAAAACTAATTTTCTGCTAAAAAATTGTCTGCTCCAACCTTTGGTGCTTTGGGCTCACTGACGCGAAGAGCTTCTCTGAAATACGCATCCACAGCATAATTTGCTTTCCTTTCTCGCTTTGGTGGTTCAATCCAGTTGGTAATGACCTGAATGAAGAGGCACAAGATCAAAGTGAGGGGTTGACAGTTTGGACATTTAACAAACACTGACTTGAGACTGGCCGTCAACACACAGTGTCACATACCTTCTTCTTCTCTCTGTAGTCTTCGCCCTCAAATGTGTAAACACTGCTGTTCTCCGTGTCCATGGTGAAGTTCCTCAGGGAGCTCTCACCCAGGGACGAGAGCTTCTCCTTCATCTCCATAGTCTAGAGCACAAATGTACATTTATGCAGAAAATGTGGAATTGATCAAGAATGGGGTATTGGAAATATGATTACCCTTTTTTATTTTTAAATCAATGAAACCATTGATCCCTGACTCACCTTCCTTTCACCTTTCTCCAGGATCACATTGATGTCGTCGTCTGTAATCTCACTCTCTTTGGAGGCAAACACATGCGTGGCGCCGTGACGGATGATGGACAGCATCTCGTCCTTTCCCAACTTGTTTGCACTTGGATCAACAAGTCTCCCTGTTAATTTGACAAAGAACAGTGTTTGTTTTTCCTCTCCCGTCTTCAGATGTTGTTTACATACTGGTTGCACAGTGAAACTCGTCAATCGTTCTGGAACATCTTAAAAAGGATTAGTTAGTCCAGTGGACCACAGGTCAGATTTCAGCAGGTAGCATTAGGCACCTTGCTGGATGACAATAGAGTCCAGACGCAGTTTCATTTCGGCTCTCTCCACAATCCTCTCCTCCACTGTGTTCTCAGTGATGAAACGGAACACGCGCACCTGCTTCTGCTGACCGATCCTGTGAGCTCGGTCCTGAAGAGGAAACAGGAGTGATCAAGTCCCCCACGCAGCCCCTCACATGCAGAGGTGGTAGAGCACTTTAACACTTTAGAGTACCAACCATGGCCTGAAGGTCGACCTGCGGATTCCAGTCTGAGTCGTAGAGGATGACGACATCAGCTGTTGCGAGATTAATGCCGAGCCCACCAGCTCTGGTGCTCAACATGAAGATGAACTTACTGCTGTTGGGCTCGTTGTACGCATTGATGGAGATCTGAAAACGTACAAACATGCATGAGCGAGACACCTGGGAAACAGCACGTCAACTACACATGGATTTCTATGGAGGTCAAGCTGCGCACCTGTCTCTCCTCATGTGGTGTTTGGCCATCCAGACGACAATAGCCGTAGTTCCTCCACATGCAGTAATCCTCCAAGATGTCCAGCATCCTGGTCATCTGACTGAAGATGAGGACACGGGAGCCTGGGCAGAAATGGAGGGAGATTGTAAGAATGTGTAGAAAACCATTATTACCTGTGAACACAGTTCAAGTCAAGAATATACGCAGCAATACCTCTTTATCCAACAAAGCAACAAAGTTCTCTCTACAGTCAATTTGTAGTGAAACGTAACAACAACTCTACATACCCTGCTCCTTCATCTTGGGTAGCAGCTTGTCCAGCACGGCCATTTTGCCGCTATTCACCACCAGGTGGAGGTCAGTGGTGTAGGGAGGCCCGGGTTCGGCTCCGTCAAACAGGTATGGGTGGTTGCAGCATTTTCGCAGCTGCATAAGAACATTGAGCAGACGCATCTTGTCCATCTTCCCAGCTGAGTTCAGAATGTCAATGTCTTTCATCAGAATCTTTGTGTACCTGATGAGCAAAAATGATGCGATCACATGAATACATGTTGTATCATCTATGTTGCATAAACAACCCAGAGCTGACTTAGTAGGCTTACCATTCTCGCTGCATCTTACTGAGGCCCACATACATCTTGATCTCTTTTTTCGGGAGCAGTGTCTTCTCCACGTCAGCTTTTATACGACGGAGCAAGAAAGGACGCAGCACCTACATGGAGGACAAAGAGGCCGGAGTGCGTCAGTGCAAACGTGATTTATGATTTATGATTTTAAAGTCGTCATCAACAAAATCCAATACGTACGGTGTGAAGACGCTCCACCAGCTTCTGATCACCCAAGCAGTTGTTTGTATCAAACCAGGAATCAAAGTCCTGGAGGAAGGAGGGAAACAAACTGCGTTAGCACTGGGAAAGAGAACAGCGTCAGTCTGATGAAATGCACTGTGTTTGAACTGTAAAGTGTGTTGGACGGTTTGCTATTTGCAGGTAATTCTTACCTCTGATGAGTTGAAGACATCAGGTAGCAGGAAGTTCAGCAGAGCCCACAGCTCGTGAAGGTTATTTTGCAAGGGTGTTCCGGTCAGCAGCAAACGATTAGTGGTCTTAAATTCTCGCACAATTTCGGATAACTGTTAGAAGGAGGAGACATTTTTCATTTAGGACTGAACTGTGTATATATAGCGCAGCTCTGCTAAATCTCAAGATTGACCTTTGATTTCTCGTTCTTGATCCTGTGGGCTTCGTCAATCACTAGGTACCTCCAGTTGAACTTCTTGAACACTGCCTTTTCGATGATGAGCATCTCGTAGGACGTGACGCACACATCCCACTCACCTGGCAGCAGCACATCTCTAATGAGGGCAGTCTGAAATTGGTTGGAGTGTTGTTTTTTTAAAATAACAATCGAACAATCCAAGTTTTTAGTGTTTTTTAGCCAGCAAAATGTTGCAGTAAAATAAAAATGAATACGGTTCAATCAATCTGAACACTTTAACACAGCTCACCCTCTGGTCTCGGTCTCCAATCAGGCAGACTGCACGGAGGGAAGGCACCCATCGCTTGAACTCATTCATCCAGTTGTAGAGGGTGGATTTGGGCACCAGCACCATGTGGGGCCCTGGGATGTTTCTGTAGTGCTTCATGTACCCCAGCAATGAAATAGTCTGGAGAGTCTTTCCCAAACCCTGTATAACAGCACACGGTGTGTGAAGCAGTACGGTAAACATTCATCATGGGTTTCAATTTGCGGACGTACTGACCATTTCATCAGCAAGGATGCCGTTGATTCCATTCTCGTACAAGGAGATGAGCCAGTTCAGACCACGCACCTGATAGTCCCTCATTTTTCCTGTTTTGACATCTAGATGAGGCCCAAGAACACACAGAACCATCATTTTGGCTGTTTAGTTCTGCTAAACTTGCCCTTGTGCCTCTTAAGCCTGTATAAAGTGAAGGTCAATGCGTACAGGAGGGAGAATCATCAAAGCGAGTGCAGACGTTGGTGGTCTTTGTGCTCTCGTTCAGCAACTCCTCATCTTCCTCTTGCTCAGTGCGGCGATGACGATTGCTGTCAGTTGCAGAGTGACACAATGAGTTAGATTCTAACTAGGAGTCTACAAGTGACAGTTGTACACTGTCTGTTTGCTATGCACGTAATAAACTTGAATACTGCTGAAAAAATGCACATTATCCAAATTTGTCTTCCTGCAACAAAGTATTTTATATCCATGTTCTGTTCCCTGAGCTGTGTGGACATTTACTTACTCTCCTACAGACAACAGGTTCTGCTTCTCATCTTTCTTGATGCGTGGACGCCCTGGTTTCATTTTCAGAGGAGAGGTGGGAGTCTTTTGTGCAGCTGGTTGGATGAAATGAGCAAACAACTCTGTCTGCTTCAGCAGGTACTCAAATCTGTTTGTCCGATCTGTTTGCTACGCACACAAAGGATTGACAAGTTAATTTACAATACTGTCTGTAATTATCAATCAAACAGACAAAGAGTAAGTGTCCTTACCACTTTTTCTTCATAACCTGAAGTAGAATCTTTAGTTTTTGTTGAGGAGGAAGGGGATGCATCCTGTCCATCAGGCCCTGCATCTGAGGACGACTCTTTTCCAGCATCTGAGGTGTCTGATTTCTCCTACAAGACATGAACATGTTTTTTTTTAAAAATGTTTGCTGACCATTTCTGAGAAAAAGGAGACTATAGGGGTCTACTTCTAATTCAGTGTGAGGACATTGGAAAATAACCTGGGTATCATAAACCAGACTATTTGCCATAAACTTACCCCAACACACCACATGCTGTGGTATTTGAAAGAAGTGCAGCTACAGGTTTTATGTCCCAGCTTCTATCACCCATGTTTAGGGATCATTTGTAATAATCAGCTATCAAACCACATATTTCATTTTTTACCTTAAATTCAATGACTCCTTTCAGGTATTCGTCAGACGGTTGTTGGTTTCTGGATATTGTTTACACTAGACGATTTCTCTGTGACGATCTAATTTCAGTGATTGGTTGTACTAAGCTGTTGTTGTGGAACCCCCCAGTGTTGAAACAACGTTTCCCTGACGTGATGGTTAATCGGAGAGTCGCGATGAAAACAATCTAGTTACGACTGAACCGCTAGCGGAGGTTATGCGCCCGCAGCTGCAGGAGCATCCCTCCTGGCTCCACCAGCCGTTACTGCACTGTCCCTCCGAAAACAAAGACGAGTTGAGTGCAGCTCCTTACGCTTTCCTAAAGACACACCGTGGTCACTGAGTAGATGAATTACAACATAATCTAACGCACGTCCGTACAATAACTGTGGCGCTGGGCGGATCGATGGCTTAAGAAACAAACTGGCCTCGTTTTGCTTTAACGTTAGCGTCAGGATTGATGGGACAGTGGCGTTGATGTCGGAAGCTAATGATAGCGCCGCCGCTAGCTAACTAGCCCAAACACGAACAAAGTGGAAGTTCACTAGAGCCGACATTCAAAGACTGTTAAAGGGCGGGTGGTTAGGCGTGTGAGAAAGGCACGGGTTGCTTTGGAAGGGTATAATGGCCATTTTAAAGCATCTTACCTCCGCTCCTCCGGCTTCTTCAAGTTCAGTCTGTTCTTCCCGCTGTTCCGCGCAGTTTGGACTTTCGGACATTTTTAACGAATTTCCTCTTCAGTAAAGGTATATTCTTCGTGATGCGATGTCCTAAGCGATCCTGTGTCCGACCTGTTGAAAATTATATGAACTTCCTCGCTGTAAACGGGAACTATCCTGTTGTTTGTAATGAAAGACACACCGGTTGGCGCTAGCAATATTTTACTCGGGCACCCGCGTTCTCACACAGCGTGCGTAACCGGTATGTGCGCATCCTCGCGAGAATACGTCATGTTGCCTACAGAAAACAAAGTAATCTGGGTGATGTAGTTATTGCACCCTTTGCCTCATGTTCTCCAATAGATTCACCGTTGAGTTTCGAAATTCATTTTGTGACTGTCATATAAGAATATGGGGGAAAATACTTCACAAGATAATATATTACTATACAAATAAGTACACTATTGAATTTAAATTGTTATTCAAATTGTAATTAGGTACTCATATATTACAATATTTTTTGAGAGGCCAAACTTTACAAATTTGATAGATACTATTACAACTAGTATATTATATACATTATGACTACAGCTATAAATCAATATACGAACTGTTTGCACAATAAACATGATATGGATTAAGTTAAAAATGAAATGTACTCAGGACTTACTTACTATTGTAGGGTAAAATGCCTAGGGTAACAGAAACCAAGGCCAACTGAAAAGTTAAACGTTAAAAGTTTTAAAAGTTAAAAGTTAGACTAGAATGTAACCCGTTCAAGTGCTCTATTCAAAAACCACGAGTCCGTAACGACAGTGATTTATTTAACTTAAAGTCATAGCGTCATAAAGCCAAAAATACAGGCAATGTGAAGACTAAAGTCAAAGCGCCTTTTGGGGTCCTACGTTCACCTCGGTCTGTAGGAATGACGTAGATGCAAGCTTAATCAGCTGATTCTGGGCCATGAAAGGAACCAAAATAATACTTTTTATCTGTCGAACAAGGACTAACACCAACCGACAGCTGAGGACATTCAGTTGTTGACATGTTTGATTTGGGTAAGCACAGGTTCTGCGGCGTCTACGCCCCGTCAGTACGCATCGGCATTTATGCTAAGTCAGTGTCACTGACGTTAGTCGGCTAACGTCAGGCCGCTGCTTTGTTTCTTCGTTTGTGTTCGGACACATGCTAATTGATAACAGATGTCGCTGTGAAGAAGTCAGATATGGACACGGCGATGTATTGCTTCTAGTATTCGTTGTATGTGTGACTCGCTGGACCAGGATAAATCTTTATGCCACAAGGTGCTAGCCCCCGGTTGTGCTCATGGAGCGAGAACCGTTAACCTGGGCCGAAGAGAAATGAGAACATTTACTAGCGGCGTTCGTTCATAAATAAGTATAAGGTGGTCATGAATATGGTTGCGTAAGTCTGCGTCTTTTGTGTCACTGCCCAGGTACATTAAATAGGCAGTTTGGCTTGGAGATGGTTTCTGTGTTTACGGAGTGGATATACTTACTTTACTTTGTGACAATGGGAATGCACACTGAGAATAACAATGTACCTTTACTTAATGATGATGCGTTTTTTTTGTTTCGGTTGATATCGATCCTCAGTTAATTTGTTGATAAGTCATGTATATGAGTTATCTATTGTTGTAATAGCAATTGTTGCACCCTTTTCCTGATCATTGTTTAGTCGTCGTATTCTATTTATTTGATTGTTTTTTTTGTCCTAACCATTTTAATTTTATTTTAGTTTTGTTTATCTCCCTTCTTCTTTACCAACAGAAAACAGTAATAGTGTAATGGATTTTTACCTCCCCTAAGAGTCTATCCTACATTGGTTACAAGTGTAGTTATAAGAGATAAGAGATACCTTCATTAGTCCCACAGTGGCGGTATAAGTTTTATTTCTTAGTTTTATGTTATGTTTTTATAAGTTCAGATGTTCCATATTATTAAAACCTGCAATGGTGATAAATCAAATATCTGTAAGCGTAACACGATTCTAGGTGATGATTATTGTCCATATTTATTTCCTGCAGACCGACATAATGGACAAGATTTTGGAGGGCCTCATCAGCTCCGATCACACAGTTCCAGTGAAAAGGGCCATTGTGAAGAAGGTGGTCGAAGCAGCAGAGAAAGAGGCAACAGAAGAGCAGTGTCAGGCTCTATTTACCTTCACCGCACGGCTCATCTTGCTCGGTGAAGATGCCTTTCAGAAGCAGGTCGGCTTCCAGGTTCTGGAAGCCTACGCGCGGTATCACCGCTCTGAGTTTGAACGTTTCTTCAGTAAAGACTTCGTAGTCAGTCTGCTTCAGCAGGGCTATGAACAATTGGACCGCAAAGACCCAGCCACAATAGACTACATTCACTGCTGCCTGCGACTGCTCATCAGCTGCCCCTCAGTGCTGGAGATCTTTACAGTGATACAGGTGGAGGTTTTAAGGATGGTGTGTGAACGCCCTGAACCTGCCCTCTGTGCCCGATTAAGCACCATGCTGTCAGACTTTGTGCAGTGCATCCCAAAGGATAAGTCCGGGGTTTTATTTTGCCAGCAGCTGGTGAGGACCATCAGTTACTTCCACTGCACTGCCAACCAGGACCAGGAGCTCAGAGAGTATGTAGGTCAGGTGAACAAAGTCAGCACACTACTGCAGAACATCTGGAACACTGACCCAGCCACGCTGCTGCCCTCACTGCAGGAAGTTTTTGCTATTATCTCTTCCACAGGTGAGACAGTATACTTGTTGTACTACACAGTTAGACATGCTCATAATAGTTTTTCACAGAATCAACAATAGGTACTTTTACTGATGTCAGGGAAACAGTCCCTGATTTAAATAATCCCAAGCGACAGTGTCTGACCTTCTTAGATTTCAGTTGTTCCCATTTGTGTGCTCCAGAAGGTGAAGGTCAAGTTTATGTAATGTTTATTGGGTAAGTAGCGCTACTGCCATTCCAGCATTAATGAAAACATCTTCAGGTTGATCAGAGCAGAGTGACTGACTCCATTGATTTATTATGAAAATTTTGTGAAGATTTTTGAAAAAATTGAAAAATTTGTATATGCTGCACATTAATGCCTCCGTTGGATTGTCTTGTGGTTTTTGACACATCAGAGTATTTCAGCTTAAATAAAAAAGCAGGTCCGTGGTAGGGGATATTCCACAGATGTCCCACCACTCGGCCCTGTGAGGGACTGAAAACAAACGCCAGTGTCATTTCAAAATACCCACAGCAACACTATGTGTTAGTCAGCGATGTTAGAGTCACTCTGCCTCTCCTTCACTCGCACCTCTGAGCTGAGCCACACTTGTATGCCTCTACGATTCACTGTGAAATATGCGGTATAAGTGCCGCATTAGATTAGACGATGATGATTAGATAAATTCATTGGATTTAATGTCGGTTTAGTCAATTTGTTCTCTTTGTAAACAGAGATGTAATCAGATCCAGTATGAACTCACATCATTTGATGTGAGTCAAATAGTTTCACACAATGAATTGATCTTCACACTGCGCCTTAGTTGTTGTTGTGTCCTTTTGTCCTTCAGGAAGATTTTACTGGATATTTTCGTGTTGTAACTCGAGCGCACTGGCCCATACAATGATTATTTCCCTCTATTTGTCCGGCAGATCCCTCCTTTGACCCATCCATCTCTTTGGCCAGCCTCGTGCAGCACATCCCGGTGCAGATGATCACAGTTCTTATCAAGAGTCTCACCACAGACCAGAATGTCAAAGATGCGAGCATGACAAAAGCTCTCTGCAGGTTCGATAGTGCATTCAGTCATCCCAGGAGTTAGTTGTAGCTGGAAGAGTACTAACATACTCTGTTGTCTTTGCAGGATGATTGACTGGCTCTCCTGGCCTCTCGCCCAGCACGTGGACACCTGGGTCATTGCTCTGCTTAAAGGACTGGCTGCCGTTCAGAAGTTCACAATTCTAATTGATGTCACTCTGCTGAAAATTGAACTGGTTTGTGGGGAGAACTTACAGATTTCATTTACTAGCTTTTCACTCACTGCAATTCTCAACTTGACAAACATGTATAATTCATGTTTTCATAGGTATTTACCCGGCTGTGGTACCCCATTGTACGGCAGGGGGCGTTAGCTGTCCTCTCCCATATGCTACTGAGTTTCCAGCACTCTCCAGAGGCGTTCCATTTGGTAAGAGATCTCCTCTCTCCTCGCAGCTCATCTCTCTCTCATATGGCTGCAATATTGGCTTTCTCCTTTTCCTCTGGTTTAAATGACTTCAAAGCTGCGTGGACTTCTTTTCCAACCACCGCTCTCCTGCTAATGATGTGTGAAGCACTTAAATGCCGAGCAATGACCCTGCAGTCGGCCAATTTGGAAGAAATACTGAGCAAATGAGTCTGAACTCTCTCTGGGGTTCCTTTGGCGCAGCTACCCTCTGGCTGCAGATGTATGATTAATATCAGTGGTAGCCCCCAGTGTTTTCATGTCCTCAAAATGTTCATCTGCATTGCTCACTGTTCCAGGTTATTCCAAACGTAGTCCATCTGGTCCAGTCCTTGAGGACAGACGGCCTCCCCACCAGTAAGGCTTTCCTGCTGCAGTTCACTGAGCTCATACACTGCATGATGTACCAGTTCTCCGGCTTCCCCGACCTCTACGACCACATATTAGAGGCCATCAAGGTAAACCGTGTGGCATGCCTCATGCTGTAAATGATACAAATGGAAATTAAAGGATAATGATAATTCTGTTCAGATCGCTAGTAAACAAGTAAGTTGTAACACCTGTTAAAGTGTTGACCAGTTATCATAAAGAAATTAGGTTTCACAAGTGACCACATGTCAAACAATTCTGTTATTTCTTCAGGATCTTCCAAAGCCTGGAGAGGAGAAGATCAAACTGGTCTTGAATCAAAGTGCCTGGACATCCCAGTTCAACTCATTCGCCTCTGGTCCACTTCGACAAGATGCAAAGTCTGAGACGGGCAAGACTGGTCTGGTCAACCTGGGGAATACGTGCTACATGAACAGCATCATCCAGACACTCTTCATGGCCACAGAGTGAGTGACATGTTGTCACAGTAATTACAGAGCCCACAAATCAGAATTGTACTATTAAATTAAACTGCCTCCTGTTTTTTTCCCCCTCAGTTTCAGGCGGCACGTGTTATCTTTACATCTCAGTGTCTCCAACACACTGATGAAGAAGCTCCAGCTGCTATTTGCTTTCCTTGCTCACACTCAGGTCTGTGCCCCATGTGACACAAAGTGACTGAGTGTTGCCAGAGGACAACAGTTTCCATATGTGTGTTTCCTACAGAGGGCAGCGTACGCACCGAGAAACTTCTTGGAGGCGTCTCGTCCACCCTGGTTCAACGTGGGCTCTCAGCAGGACTGCTCTGAGTACCTCCGATTTCTTCTTGACAGGTACAATACTGCCTCAAGCACACCAGACAAATCAATACTTTCCTTTCAGATAGTCATTTGACAAAATAGCATTTTCTTTTGCGACTGCCCCTCAGCTTGAGTGATGTCAGGTTAAATACCATGTGTCATTGGTGTAAATTGGAAATCTAGTCAGGACAACAACATTTATCTTATGACGTTTAGTAAACTGTCAGTTCTAATAAAAACCTAACATTTATGTGAGCAGCTCGTAGTGATGGAGAAGACGAAAAACATCCTTGTACAGGCTCAACAACCGTGGGCAGATTCAAGGCTGCATGTGGCCTTCTGCCTCGACCAGTTGGGGTGAAGAGAGCAGCAGGGAAATAGCAGATGTCGAGCATTATTCTTTATGACTTGACTGAGAGAAGGCTTTAGCACAAATAACAATGGATGTGATGTTGCATCGTCCCTCTCTCCTGATCCCAAGGTTACATGAAGAGGAGAAAACACTTCAGGTCCTGGAATCAGCCAAGCCAAAGATCGCTGCCCCTGTTGACACAAGCGCTGAAGACCCAACAGGTCAGACGACTCCAGAAGATGGAGAGTCGTCTCTGACTCCACCAGAGTCCAAAGCTGATGATGACAAAAGGACTCTGATTGAGAGGACATTTGGTGGAAAGCTGGTCACAGGTATTCGCTGTATGCACTGCAACAGCATCTCAGAGAAGGAGGAGCCTTTTACAGACCTCTCTTTGGCCTTTTGTCCCTCCACCCCTTGTCTGGGTGGTCCTCGATGTCACGGGACCCCTGAGGAGCCCAAGGTCCTTTGTCAAGGGTCTGTCAATGGTGGGAGTGAAAATCCTGAGCCGGGCGCGGCCAAAGCCCCGACTAGCCATGTCCATTTTATACCAGAGACAAACGAGCCTCCGCTTTCTGTGCCTGACCTGGTGAATTATTTCCTGGCTCCAGAGATCCTGGATGAAGAGAATGCTTATTTCTGTGAGAAGTGCAGTTCCCTCCAGCGGGCAGAGAGGACAATGAAAGTGGTGTCAGCACCCGAGTACCTGATCCTCACCTTGCTGAGATTCTCATATGATGCCAAATGCCATGTACGCAGGAAGATCTTAGACAATGTCACCATCCCGCCGCTCATGAGGCTCCCTGTGCATGACCCATCCACGCCTTCACAAGCCAGTTCTTGCACGTCGTCCCCACTTCAAGTGGATTCCCCTGAGAGCAGTGAGAATTTGGCCAAGAAGCTCAAACCATCTCAAAAAGACGAGGAGGACGATGAGAACGGGAGACTAGACAGAATGGAGGAGATGAGCAGAGAAGAAGTGTCAGTCCAGTCGGTGCCCTATGTGCTCAGCTCAGTGGTGATGCATTCTGGGATTTCATCAGAGAGCGGCCACTACTACTCGTATGGACGCAACATCAATGGAGCAGATGGGAAGCAGCATCCAGCCGATTCCTTCACACTACAGGATGATTTCAGAAGTTCTCCAGTGGAGTGCAGCATCTCCACTTGCTCAGCTCTGTCAGTTCCACCCGGGCAAGAAGAAGCAGCCCCTGATAGCAGCAAGGAGGGGCGTGATTGGCTCCTGTTCAATGACAGCAGAGTCACATTCACATCCTTCCAGTCCGTGCAAAACATTACCAATCGCTTCCCTAAGGACACAGCGTACGTGCTCATGTACAGGAAACAGGAAGTACCAGGCCAGAGCATAAATAAGGGGCTGGTTCCAAATGGGGTGAGACTGGGCGCTGAGCCTCCCCTGCAGAAAGAACTACTGGATGCTATTATCAAGGACAACAAGCTTTATTTACAGGTAAGCTGGTCATTATCTCACTGTTTCAAAGAACATTTCTATGAATAAAAGCTTATCGAGGGAAGTAAAAGAACTTCCTCAAGGGTCCATTAGATAGCTTACTTTACACTTGCTGTAAAATATTACAACTTCCTTTCCTGAGTGGTTGTACAAAGGTCAGTCAGGTGGAAAGTGAAGCAGGGAAAACAGACTGTACTTAGAGATTTCGCTTGAAGTCAAATCTGAACTGTTGTAAGAGTGCAGCAAGCTTGCATGGTGTAATTTCACAAATCATCGAACTGTGCTACGTGGAGTTCATGTTCCACCGCACATTATAGAATGAAATAAATCCCCACCAGGGGGTGCTGTAATCACATCTTCCACATGAGGAGAAAGCGATGCTAAATGTTGACTCTGAAACGCTGCTTGTTCATATACTGTGCATGTTTACACATGGAAGATTGCCTGATTAAGAGACACACCTTTCCCCTACTTTTCTGTCCAAAGGAACAAGAGCTCAGTGCTCGGACCCAGGCTCTCCAGGCCCCTTCGTCGTCCTGCTCGTTCAGGCCCAACGGTTCAGATGACAATAACCCGCCAGGGAGCTGTGGCCCATCTGGAGGAGGCGGGGGAGGAGGGGGAGGAGGATTCAATACCATTAGTAGATTGGTCTTCTGAAGAGCAAAACCAATGCTGCAGGAAATCCACAGTTCTGGACCGTTGTACTCTAAACAGGCATATAAACTGGTGAAACAAGCACTGAAACACTCAGAGCTTCTTGGTTCTGACCTTAGATTTGATGTACGACTTGATTTTTGACTAAAGTAGTTTTTATACCACTGTTTGTGAAACTGGACTTCATTGAATTATTTTAATTTATTTTGATTATTCGCTGATGCCAACATTGTTCATGTCTAAATTCAAACCTTTATTTGCACAACGACCATTGATGCAAATGCCTTTAGTCCCTGAAAGAAAAACACGGCTTACCTGAGGCACCTGAAATGTTACATTTTCATTGATAAACATGAAACTGGTGCAGTCTCAGACCTGTTCAGTTTGCATTTATGATATTACCTCATATAAAGCCACCTGCACAGGAACATGCAGGTGCATTCAACTGTAAGATATATCGACTTGATTTAACTTGTAATATCTCTAAACACCCAGCTCAGTCTATTTACATTCTGATATGCATGCCCATTTTCATCATGAGCTGCCGTGTTTGATTTTCAAGATGTTTGAATCTTTTTGATGTGTGCTTTGGCATTTTCTAGATTTCATATCACATGCAATAAAATGTACATATGACTGCAAAATATTATAAATAATCATGGAGTTCAGAACAATGAGGACATTTTGAGGGTTTGTTGTGTTGTCACTATGAATAATTTCCATGTCGTTAGCAGGTATTAGCTACAGATACCTAAATTGTGTCAACATATATGAACATATTTTAATATATCCCTGTAATTTGATCATCCAGACAGACAAGTGCTCATGTTGAATTGTGTGCCTTTACCATTTAACATGAATTGTCACACACACCTCCCTGCTATACTGTGTGCTTTAGCTTGTCCTGCAGGAAAAGGAAGAGCTGTTTTGTATTACTTGAGCAGACCTGACTGGTGGTGGTTGTTCTCACTGACAAACTAAACAAGACATATAATTTCAAAAACATCCCATTACTCCAAAGGACAGGAAAAGGATGCTTATATGCTGTTCATAAATTAGCACCAATGAGCAATGTCAAGTGAAAACCGGTATATTAATCGTCTGCTGGACATGACAGACTTCCAATAACTTCCTGCATCTTCTGCATTTGTCATATGATTTGTGGTTGACACAAGTCATCATGTGAACATGTTGATGCTGTGGAGTCCAGAACTACAGATCTACACACCTTCATAATACAACGAGAGAGTAGAGGATAGTTGCACAGCCTCTCAAAGACCATAGACTCCATGTGTAATGGATATGCTCATTTTAAAAATATTTCATAACATCTGAGAAAGGAAGAGCGAGGTAAGTCACACGAAGGATTTCATTGTCTGGAATCTTCAGTCTTAAATTGAACCCTAACAAGTCATTTGCCTGTCATTTGCCTAGACAGTCATCAATCATGGACTAACAGGACATGGTCAGAGTATCTACCATCACATTAGCATTCCAAAAACATTCCAAAACATTCCTCAGACAGCACTCTGAACCCACCACAAACAGTCTTTGCCATTTGATTACACCGGTAATAGTCACTCTGCTCAAACCAGTATATTGATCCTAATAGCAAAACATCAATATTAGTATTTTTACAGTAAATGGCTTCTTAACACTACATATTTGAGTCGCTTTTTGTGAAAACATGTTGGGGTTGACAACTGTAACGCCAGCATTTGTTCTTTAGACGCATTTTAATCATATGAGACATCCTTTACCTCTTATAGACGATGTTAACTTTTGGTGTGGGCAGTTACAACAGTAAATGGAAGCGTTGCCCTGTAAGTTTCTATGGGCATTGTGGATAGTGTAGTTCTATGTCGTCCCTCCTTGCAGCGATTTGTTGGGACCTTTCGGCTCACACAAAAGGTAGGTCCTCTCTTTGTCCTGTCTGGAGCTGTCTGAGGTCACATTTTGTGTTCATCCAAATGTGCACACACACTGAAAAAAACGCTTTACACAAACCAACCCGGGTTACATGCTTTTGTTGTTTATTGGGCCAGATCAGAGGAGACTTTGGGACTACATGTCCCATGGTGGAGGCCACAGTTCTCCCTGTACGCCGCCGCCTCGCGCTTATTCGTCCGCCAAATTTGCAGGGAATTTTAATTATACAGCTTCCGGGAGTAGCCTTCAAAATAAATTCAAAAATTAGGATTTGTGAGTAATGATATTAAGGCACTGTTTTGCGTTATTCAACACTATAACAGAAGGTTACGTAAAATGAAAACACGTTAAGCGTACTCTTGAAAAAGTAACAATGTGTAATTAGCGTCTTCTTCTAGCGAAATCGCATAGCACCGATAGCTATGTTCCACATTAAAAACACCTGGAAAACGAATGAAAGCTACCAGTTAAAAATACCAGTTACTAAATGCTACAGTGCAATAGCCGTTGAGAGAAAATTGGAAACGTTTGGTTTTGGTTTAAAAGCGAAGTATCCCTGTTTCCTGTCTTTAACTCATTACGACTGTGTAGCTTGACGCTGCCTTGTCCCGAGGAGGGTGAGTTGAGGGAAACACGGAGCCACCCTGTCAATCACAATTAGGGAACCATGGGAGCGAACTGGTAGGAAAGCCCGGTGGAACCACTGTGTTTACGGGGAAGATTGTTTTTTCTGAAGCTCAAACGAAAACTATGCACCGGTACACGGTGGGACGTCCACATCTGATCCCACCAACTGGGAATCGCTTCACTTTGACGGGAATTAGCACGGAGCATTACATATAACAACAAAAACTTAGTTGCCTGTGTCTATTTTTCGCCTCGGTGTTCGAGTTTGAACTAAATACCAAAGGGAGCTTTAATATTTATACAAAAGGCGGCGCCGCGGAGGTGTATTCTCGTTCCACGCTCAGGATATTCACGTTTATTCGTGTACAAGTCGTGTAAAATCTGGCCTGGGTGTTTCATACATCTGCCGAGTCGGAGAGGCGACTTTCGAAGTGACGGTAAATGTGGCTTTCGTTAAGTTACTCCAACAAATGTCACATTACAACTTTTAATGCGTAAACTTAAGCATTTGAGCGCTTGTGTGAATGTTTTCCAGGTGCAGGAAGACACTCCCAAAGGCTCAGCTCAACACCGAACTCCAGAGGAGACCGACAAGGCAGCAGATATGAGCGGGGGAGATGTGATGTGTTCGGGGTGGCTCAGAAAGTCTCCTCCAGAAAAAAAGTTGAGACGTTACGTAAGTTCACTTTATACTGTATTTGTTATACTGTTTGCATTTATACTATGTAGCTGTTACACGAATTAGAAACGGACGCGTTCGTGCAGAGGCAGACATGTGTAGGCCTCAGCTTGTGTGCATTTCACATATCCTTTTCCCCTTGAACCTGTTCTCTTAGTTGCATTTTCCCAGTAACCCCCTTTCAGTAAGAATAGTCATCAGCAGAGCCCATGGCTGCTGTTTTTTGAGCCCTGTTTGTTTGTGTGAGCCACCCAACACAAACCCAGCACCACAGCCTTACCTCTGAGGATTGGATGACCATGGATCAATAGCGCAGCACAAAGATTTTTATTGAACGTAATCCTTGTGCAGCCACAATGTGTGATAGATGGTCCCACATGGGGTTAAGTGATTCTCAAAACAGCTCCTGAATATCTAGAAGTGGAAGTGTGAAGTGAGTAGTTGTTTGTTGTCCCTGCTAGGATTACAAATATTTCCCACTGTATACAGTATATCATGTACCTCATGAAGTCAGTATTTTGCCTTGTAAACAGTATTTGCTCATAGTGTAACCCTGTTTAGAGTCAGTAATGTTATAAGGAATAATCAGGGAGATAGATAGATAGATAGATAGATAGATAGATAGATACTTTATTTATCTTGCAAGGCAGATTTACAAAGTGAGTAATTACTGCATTCAGTTATTTTTGAGCAAGGTGACAGAAGAGAATCTGGTACTTGCAGACACATTTTGCGATGTTGCATAAAAACCTAATTGGCCATTAGCCTCTTTGCTTTGCTAAATATTGTCATCATTTACTAACGAAAAAAACAGTTCAACCGCTCTTTCAGTTCTTATTTACATTGAAGCCCAGTGTAGACATGCATACACCTGGCTGAGGTGAAAGGATTTGTGTGATGAACAGTATTTATCCACCAACCAGTTCAGTGGAGGACTGTTGGTATGTGTAGCAGTAGATATAACTGCTTGAGACAGCGTTACATGGTTTCAGGTCATATTGCTAAGGGAAAGTAAAGTGGGCGTGCTTTTTAAGTCATTTAAGTACCATGCATTATGGTATTTAAATGGGAATACAAACGGAATATTGCACAAGCAACTGTAAAACACTTTCAATAAAACATCATCATTCTTTTTAGAATAAGTGTATTATAGTATATGTATTAGTATATTATTGGAGTCGGTTGCTCCCTTTTTGTGAGGCGTGATTGTTGGGAAACAAATGCAGCACAACCACCATAACTATACCAAAAAACAAGTAGCCCATTTAGCTGTTTCCATGCTGATTACTGATATCTCTGTTATTGATTTGTTTGATTTTCACAGCTCGCTGCTTGAGTCTCAATAACAGGATATTGACATTAACATAGTGTCAGATTCGGACCATAGAGGAAGTCAGAATTCAAGTATTTCCCAAATGTGACTCTTTTGCCCATTTTTAAAAATTATTTTGGGGTGTAGATCCTCCACAGATGCTGGAGATGACACCTCACTTATTCTTCAACAATTAGACAAATGTGATGTGTGTGTGTAGGTACTCTTAAGTCACCCCGTTGCACCGTTTATATTGAAGTGGGAGAGGAGAGTGTGACTGTACGGAAACAGATGATCCCACTTCTGCATTATTTGAGATTATTTCAACAGACCGTTGGCTGTAGAGACCCCAAAGTACACTTTCTCAACAGAGTAAACACACACTGGTGAAGGACGTAATTGATCTGCAGGGGATCTGTGCAATTGGTAGTACTAGTTCCTGCGCAATTTCTCACAGAGCAGTGTTGGAAAACAACAAGACAGGTTTTCTTTTCATAATTAACTAAATAAACAACAGTGATGGAAGTATAAAGGGGCAGTACGTCACATTTAGGCTTCCCAATGTTCTGGATGTTCCTGATGTTCTTTCATCAGCAGTGGCATAAAGTTGGCGTAACCCTTAATAAAAACCTTATGCGTTTCATAGCTAAACTAGGGTGCATTTTTGTATCTCTGACTGAAATCTGATGTTTGACATCAAAGATGGTGAACAAAGGCATGAACCCATGAGAATCACGTGGGTCGTTGTAGGTGTTTGGTGTTGTGCGGCTGATCCGCAGGTGAGCTGGAACTGAGGCTGGAGGCTGTGAATACTAATTTTCTCATAATAGCTAATCATGTTTATAGAGGCAGGAAAAATGTTATTATTTTAGGGTATTTTTGTCATTTGATCAAGGATGAACAGATAAGTCAATCTGAGTGAGTCAATTTCTGAAATTCTGAACAGATCATTTTCAACTGTTTTCTTGACTGAACACACTGAAATCACTGTTGCTTAACACTCTTCTTTTATTCTGAAACAACCCACTGCAGTTTAAACGATGAAAGGATGAAATCACAATATAATTTTGAGATAGCTGACATGATATTGTGATTTATTGTCCACAGAAAACATACAATGATGTATACAAAATCTTCTTCTTATTAACTTTAATTAGTATTTATGCCGAATGACTGTCAATGTGTACTATATTAAGTTATGTTTGCAAAGGGATTTGCTGTGGGATTCCTGTTTGCTTGTGATCTAGATAAACAGTTTATGTAAAACTGAGTGAACTTTGAAACACTGTGCATCAGTGGGTAGAGCATCTGCGGGCACAACACAAACAACAACAACAACAACAAGCAATAGAACAGATAGAACACAGGATCGCAATGCTGTGAATCCCCGACCCTGAGAAATTTGGAGCTGATTCTCCAGGTAGAGCAGCTACACATGAACCTGTGGCCACTGCTTACCAGCAGGTGAACTTTGCCCATGAGATTCTACTGCTGATTGTCGGAGCTCAAAGGTGACAGCGGGTCTGAGCAGCTCATCATTGTGTAATATTTTCCTATTATTAGCCTCTCACAGACATTAATGTTGTATGCTGTGCACTGATATTAACACTCCAGATAAGTATTTAATACATAAGTTATATGACTTTGTATATGCATTGTTATCTGTAGCTTGAGCTATTGAACTGTAGCATGGTTTGAAATGGCTCTACTTTGATTATATGAGAAAAGTAAGAAACTATAGTGTGACTGTAGCTCTGAGTCAACATCCTCCTCAAATATCCATAGGTGTTATGTCATGACATGGTGATTTTGTTATAGCTCCTGTACACCTTACAGCGACAAATGGCTGAAAGTAAATGTAATGTAAGTAAATGTAATGTTAACTGAGGACTGCAGGCATGTGAGAACTTAAACTAATAATTACCATAAAATGATGATTCAGAATTAATAAACATAGACTTTAATAGGAAATCAAGTGATGTTGCACTAACTACTCCGTCATGGAGTAGTCTTATCACAATCCAATTGAAGTCATGTCATTTTTAATTAACTCAACTCAGTGTTTTGGTAAAATCTGCAGACCATCAATTTTAGTATCAGTCACAGACACATAAGACACAGAAGCGGATGTGACACGAATCACAGATTAACAGAGTTTTAAGATTGACTTGACGTGATCTTCTTGACCACAATAAACTATTGTAGAATCAACATCGATTAGATCAACGATTGTGGATATAATTTGACATCTGTGACTTTGTCAGTTTAACAAGTGACTGTGGTTATATTATTCACATTTGAGCTTGACATTGACATGAAAACAGTCTATTGTTGCAATTAGAATTTTCAGAGCAAGAACAGTCCCCAATCATTTATGTGTTTTTGACCACAATGGCTTTGAAGGACTTTTCCCAGCCAGAGTTTGTCATAGCTACATCCTCTGTGGGTTTTCATTTCATTGACTGTATTTTCCATCTGTCTCTCCTTCATCTCTTTCACTTGTCTTACCTATCAATCAGAAGCTCTGCTGGAAGTCCAGTTGTAAAACTCTCTCATGAGGAACATTCTGAAGACTGATGTCTTCGAGACATCTGCAGTGTATTAGTGCAGGGACCAGAGGACATTCTTGGAGAAAGCAGGTTCAGTTTGGTATATCAAAAAAAGATATGTCTAATTGTCACTGAAAAGAGTTCCATGCTTCAGTTTCACATTTCATGTCACATTTGTTCCTTGGGGTTCAGCACAAGAGGGTGACGTAATTTATCTTGGCTATATATATATTGCCTATTTATGTGTATATTTTTCATGATTTCGACATAGATTTATTAACATATTTGTACGCATTTGCATGTACTCGCTGGAATCAGATTAAGAGTGTATTGCACACTCTGTCCAGCCTTTTACAGCAGGAGTTTTGAGCTCCAGGGAAAGCCTGATGGTTTACCTAGATGGCTGTTGAGACAGACTGTGGACTAGATCCATGCTGTGCCGCAAGTCCTCTGAGAAAATACACTCACACACACACACCCCACACTGACCATAAGACATTATTCCTGCCTGTTGTTCACCGCAAGCTGCTGCTAGAAAAACAGCAGGCAAATGTGTCAGTGCAGTCTAATAAACAAAGGCATAGCTCTAGACTAAGTATGGGATTCATTAAATCTGCTTAGCAAGTGGAGCAGAGAACAAACACTTTCTGTAA
>CAAKHB010003723.1:25256-82162 GCA_901007665.1 Aeoliscus strigatus
ACACACACACACACAAACACACACACAAACAAACAAACAGGCAAGCAAGCACCCTGAACGGGATGCAACAGAAGGGTACTTGTACGGCGTCAGGCTATTAAAGAAAGAGTGGACCATGTTCTGCCTACCACAACACTCCATTTGGAGAAAGCAGACGGGTGTGTTGTGATCAGCCACAGCTTGAAAATGGATTGCATGTGCCATTAATTATTTAATGTCCATTACAAACAAATAACCATTAAATATTCATATCTGCACTACTACAATTGTTATCCTTACAGTCGACTTTTGTCCTAGACAGAGTCCTGTCACGGTGTTATACCTATCAGTTTCATCGTGGCCAAACTGATAATGTGGTTCCACAAGCTGGGCTCTGACGACCTGAACACTCAGCAGGTCTACAACTATTTATTGCCAGTACTTTCATTTTTATAATCATGCACTTTGTATCCTATCTCCTGTGACTGAAACTTGTGTTATGTCCTTTGTCTAGCCACCATAAAAGAGAACATTGTTGCAGTCTGCCGTTTTTATAGTGCGCAGCATTTTTGTGGCACACTGTATATAACTTATTAGCGATGTTGTTTTTTAAATCACTTGAGATCACTTTTTTAAGATCACTTGAGCAGGCCTGATGATCCACACTCCACATTAAATCTGATGATGAATGTATTTGTACAGCACTGGCAGAATCCAGCATCCTCCTCTGATAAATAACATGCTCAGGCTTCTGCACATACAGCTGGTACACCTGCAGGGTTGAAAGTGGCCTGCGTGTGCCATATTGTAACACTGACTCAATCCCCAACCAGTGATGATAACTAATGATTATGTGTAGTTGTGTACAACATCCTGTTGATTGCCATCACAGCACATTCAGCTGACTATAGAAGGTTGTCTTACCCACTTATTCTGTAGATGATGTCTTGTTGGCCACATGTCTCCATGCAACAGATGTGCTTCAAATTAGTTGTTTCACTGTTTAAAAAACGGAACTTGCAGCAAAATGTTGTCCAATAGGATGTCCATGAAAGCATTGAAAATAGTTGAAATCCTGTTTCCTTGTTTCTTTCTATATTCCCCTGATAGTGAAAATTTCCATTTAAACCCTTTGATTGCATCCTTCCTTGTGGTTATTTGTTTTTGTTAAACGTCTGTGACAGGTTCTCAATCATCACTTTTATCACATATGATGAACCTCAGCGTGTCCTTGTGAAACACTGAGATTGTGGGATTAAATTGGCAGGTCAAGGCTGACGCTGAGCATTCTGCAAACAGATGTGTCTGCTTATTTCGTGTGCTGCAACTGTTTACTGTCCTGTGTGCCAACCTGTGTGTGGAGTGACTAACTGGTTCACATGCTGATTTTGCAGACACTGCAGGTTTTCCTTCTGAAAATAGAGAACCGATTCTGAGTTGTGCATTCTGTACAATAAGTGCTTTTTCTAAATGTTTCATTTTCAATTCTTTGGAGTGCAGCTGTTATAAAATGCAATGGACAGAAACCTGCACACCAGCATGCCTTTTCAGTCTTTCTGGGGACCAGTGTCACAAACTAGTTGATATGTGTCATTTTAAAGGCCAGAATCGTCTCCTATAGATTTGTTGTATTGTTTCTCATGCCTCAACTTCTCAGCTAATGGCCCCAGGCAGTAAAAATAGCAGTCTATACAAGGCGTCTTTCTATGTCTTATAGAGTCTCTTTAGCTGTATTCTGTACTGAACAGAAAACAGAACTATTAGAATCACACAGATGGCCAGCATGGTTTACACTAACCAGACAAAACGGTCTGGCTGGTCTCTTTTCCCATAAGGTTGGGAAAGAGGTTGAACCCCATTTATCATGATGTGCATTCTATGAATTATCGTAAAGCAGGGAGAACTTCAACTATATTGCTATGAATATATATGCAGTGAGGTGCAGGTTGGGATATGATTGCCATCAATAAGTTTTTTTTGAAGAGAGTGGAGAGAAAGCAAACTGGTTGGGAGAGAGTGGAGTGCATCTCAGAGCAACACCATTAGACTCCCTTCAGTGAGAGCAGCTCTCTGTTCTCTCCCTCTTTCTTTCCGTTCCCAGCACTTCTTGGCAGGCACAGGCAGCAGGAATGTGAAGTTGCTCTGTGCGCCTCTTTGCTGGTCTGCTGGGATGTGAGCGCCTGATCCCCGGCTGCTGCTGGCTGTTCCTCTTAGGATAGGATGGGCCTGACTTGCACTGCATTGTACTGCAATACGTTGCAGTGTAATGCAGTGGAGGACTGTTGTTTCTGCAGCACAGGGAGGGAAGAGGAGCCGCTCCCCGGCGCCCCAGCAAGGCATGGCCGCCCCTTCCTGTGTGAGGCGCTGATGGCTACCAGATGGCGGGTGAAGGGAGAGGAGGAGGGGTCCTGTAATCTCTCCCATTTATTCTTTTTATCCTTTCTGCCTTTAAATTACTTTTCTGCATGAACACCATGCTTTTCTCTGACAAAGCAATTTGTCTTCACGTTATCTTCATTTCTTCCCTGCTACTCCTCCCTCAGCTAATTGTTTTTGTGATAAAGTTATAACAGTAAAAGGAGAGGGAAGATGAGAAGGATAATCCCTATCCTCGGTGTAGCTGATATTATCTCATACACGACAAGTTTTTAACTTGCAATTGTAACATTTTAAACTAAAGCTTAACCAGCACCCCGGCTGCACAACGTCCACAAACATACCATCTGAAGGAGCCTGGTGGGCTTAAAAGCAAGAATCTCTGAGAAGTGAGCTGGGAGACAGTTGATTCACTCTGAACGCCTGCTGTTCACCCATAGGAGGCTCTCTTAACTTGTCACATATGGGGCACATTATTGCCTTTGTAACCGAGTCTCCAGGGTGTGCAAATGGTAACAACTGACATACCACCCCAGCTTACTGAAGCTGAGCTTTCAATTTTCTGCATGGAAGTTGTCTTATTTATTCTCTGTTTCTTTATTAGGGTTATCACTTTTTCAGAATGTCAAAATTGAATTTGTGCCAACGTTCTGTTTAAGTGAGCAGAACCCACAAAGTTGGTGTACAAGTGTGTCAGAGTTGCACAGTTTGGTTTCGTTGTGTTTGTTGGGTTAGGCCCTGCCCTCAATGGCAAGCTAGCTGGACTTGTTGTTACTGTAGCTACTTTCAACAAAGTCTGCAAAATATGTCTGTGTGTCCATCCACAAACGCTTCAGTGCGGTGCTTATCCGATGGCTCTAGATACCAGTCATGTCTTGTAGACTCCATGTTATCATTGTAATCCTCCCTTGAGGCTGCAAATAATGGTTCTGAAAAAATATTGACAAAGAGAAGCTTTTGGTGCCAGGCTCCTCGTGACCTAGACCTTTAAAAATGCCCTCTTTGTGGGACTTTGGAGATGAGAATATTTTACAAATGTCAGGGTATTTTGCACTGAGGCAGCACCACTGGTCAGGCACCAAGGACTGAAATAGTCAATGTATTATATGTATTATATAGATCAGTTTACACCTCCTCCTACTCCAAATGGTGTTGTTTTTTGTGTTTTTTCTCTTATTTTGTTTGTTTGTTCTATTTTAATGTACTGCATTTACATGTTTGAAATAAAAGCAATCAGTCAATCAATCAAGATGCAGAGCCACAAATGCTAGCCAGAGGTGCATACAGGTGATTGTTACAGGTGATGTGTCACACAGACTTTCCCTGTTGTTGTACTAATTTGCTAAATATGAGCCACTGGAAAGTTGTTGGCTCATTCAAGTCTACACATTTGAAGGCAGCTTTTGAAGGTAACAAATATGTGCAACTGAATCTGCTCACATTTAACTCCAAAGGTTCACCTGTCATGACAAACATGCACACAAATGCAGCTGGCATTTTAGTTATGTGGTGCTGTGTGATCTGACCCTAGCCGCTGTGTCTGCAGCCCCCTAATATAGCCCACTGCTGTCATGGTAGTTTTCCCTCTCTTCTCATGCTCTGTGCTGGGTGCCAGCCAACATGTGTGCATGTTTGTTGAGCCAGAGGACAGGTTGAGGCAGACGGGGGGGGGTGTCACAGTATCAGCCTGGAGACTAGATGTGAAATATTGCCACTGACCTGTGTAATTTCCCAAGTTACTGTCAGTCAGACTGGCCTACGATAAAATGGATGGAGTCTTTGGATGAGCACCATAGATTTGTCTTGTGATTTGTCTGTTTTAATATTATTCATTATTATTGTATCAGTTTTGTGTCTCTGGTCAAGAATCCTGAGAGGACACTGAAGTCGACCATTATAGATAGATGGCTCTCTAGCTGTGCTGCTGTTGTGGCCACTGTCCTTGATTGCATTAGTTACTATGGTGCTGCCTGATATCTTTGGCCTGGCCTCAAGCCAGAGGACATGGTTAAATTTGCACACATGTACACACACACACACACACACACACACACACACACACACACTGAGAGAGACAGAGATGCAGTTTAGACCTCTGCTCTCTGATAGTATTCATTTCTATCCTGATTTGAAGCTGAGGGGCTGGAGGACCTACTTTCTTTGTCCACCTACTTTGGCATTTTTCTGAACTTTCCTTGGCACTCCTCTCTTCTTTTTACGCTGATTACTGGTGTGTCTTCGAAACCTGTGGATTACCCTGAGAATTTTTGTCCCAGCTAAAAACCCATGGTGTTTGGATAACCACCAAGTGAGTATTTAAAATCCACGCACCGCTCGAGGTTGGTCATTTGTATTAATTAGAATTAAAGATCCATCAGGTAAAACTATAAGCTACCAAATGTGTGCTTTTGCCAGCAGCCATTAATGATGATTCAGTTTAAAAGGCAAGTGAAAATATTGTTCACTTGCCATTTGCCTTGCCTTGCCTTGATTTTCCAGACTTAGAAAGCTGTTATCTGTAAATCATGTTTGTCCTTGGTACAGTTCCACTGAAATTGTTCAAATGTGTTCAATTAATTTTATGCCACAAGGGGAGGGATCAGGAGATGATGTTCAAGTGTTCCATGTAACCTGTTAAAACATTTGGGGTGGACAGCTGCATAAACATATGGCCTCAGTGATTGGGTGAAAGTGTTTTGTTTTTCTTTCTCAGGATAATTTATGAGATCGTATGTTGTGAATTTAATTGTCTGGCTTCAGTATTTAATGAACTTGTAAATCTCAGTTCAAAGCATTCACAGTAGTGATTTATCTGTACGGTGCATGTTCTCTTTGCTCTGATTTCCTAATGAGCTGGGTGGTTTTGATTGTTTTCTAACCTAGAGTAGGGAGAATGGTGACTCCTTATCGCTGCTCTGCACCCTGAATGCCTGTTCTTGTACCTGCACCTTAAAAACAATGAATGAGTGTTGATGCCACATCTCAAAAGACAGAGAAAACCATATAGGCGGGATCCTTATTTGCTGCCAGTCACTCAGCCAGTGTAACACAAGGTGCGACAGCATTTTAACACAACTGCTGTGAATGAGTCTTTGAATCAATCTTTGAATCACCATGAAAGTGCTGCTGCTGTTGCTGCTCCTGTGGCTGCTGACTCTGTCCTGTGATGGCAGGTCTGATCGTCATCAGTTTCCCTTGGCTGAATGATGTTGAATTAGTGTGCAAGTGTCCTGTCATGTGCTGCTTGTGCCTTTGGATGCTAATATTGAAGCAATACTCATGTTATTGCAATCAAAGCCTACTTAATTGCTTGCTGTTGGATTGGATCAATAGATGTAGAAAAAGCAACAGTTGTGCCCCGTGACCATTTAATAATAGGCGTATGTTATTCTTTCTTGTCTCCTAATTTGAATTTAATGCCATCATCATTTCTGAAATACAGCAAATCACTTCCTTACTTCCCCCCAAGTTCTTTTGGCTTCTGAAATGAAAAAACAAACAACCAAATTACAAACCGACGTAGTAGTATTTTTATCTTATCAAATTATTCCATGATTGCATTCACACACAGTGAGTCCGTATCTCTGGTGGTGACCTTTTAGAAAAATTGCTTGTGTCGATGTGAGATCCCACAGTATAAAACCCTCCTGCATTGTTAAGTTGATATTGTAGAACTTCTGTTAGATTTTGTTGTTTAAATAATAACTTATATGTCAATTTAGGTTTCACTCTGTACGCATTTGTCGGCACACAGAACAATAAGGGCTGAAAGGAGAATTAGCTCTCGTCAGTGGTCAATAAAAAGTGTAATCATGTGAACCAAGGCTGCCGTGCCGAAAGGAATGTGTTGAATTCTAACGATGCAGCTTTGACGAGTGCATGTGACTCTGCGTAAGAGCTTGGTTTGGTGGGAGGAAGCAGATAGGACGACAAAAAAGCAAAGACAGCAGGTCGTCAAAAGAAAGAACGCC
This sequence comes from Aeoliscus strigatus, assembly GCA_901007665.1. Lineage (NCBI taxonomy): Eukaryota > Metazoa > Chordata > Actinopteri > Syngnathiformes > Centriscidae > Aeoliscus > Aeoliscus strigatus. The sequence goes on from CAAKHB010003723.1 coordinate 31,583, forward strand.
GTGGATACAAGTGTCAAGGTTATGACGGAGCAAAGCATGCAACATTTTTACCTTGTGCCTTATCTGGAAAAACAGTATTAAAATGGAGAGATGAAACAACAAGGAGATACTGCAGGAATGCGAAACATATCCCGAAGCCAAATGAATCAGTCTGTATCTCCACTCCAGCTTCGGTTCTCATGGCTGAGAGTAGACAGCCATCTGCACACACACACTGCCCTCAGAGTATGCAGATTGAAAAGGGCACTGTATTAGCCAGGGTAATCAAGTACATTCAGTCTGGGAATCATTTGCAGCAGTGATTCCCATAGGTTATATAAATGAGCCATAGTATGTCAGTTCACACAAAAGTTCTAAAGCTTGTTAGATACTTGTTTCTTCCCATTAGCGTAAGTGCTGCAGTCCTTGGAACAGGAAATCTATTAAATCTGTACATTATTGTGTTTGTAATTAATAGTATCTGATCTGATATTTTGGCAGTTATTTCTCATCCCGGAAGAGTTCTTAAACCATCTGCGTTCATATGTAGACAATGCATGGTTCTGTAGCTTTGTAATTTACATTCACTGAATGTTGTGTACTATTGTGGTTTAAAAGCAGATTGAGATCTTTGTGAGACTAACAGAGGAACAGCTTTCACCTGAAATAGTAAATAAACAGTAGTAGTAGTAACAGTAAAAACTAATTTACTTGTCCTGATATGCTCATGAAATGGACTAAAAATGGGCAAAGGTGATAAAGCACAGCACACATAATGGAAGCCTCTACATACATGCCCTAAGCTTCACGTTGCTTCCTACTCAGCAGGGTAATAGTTATTGATTGGTGACCTGGAATTTGCACTTTCCAACAAAAAAACACTATGAGTGCACTTTTACTACACTGGAGGAGCAATAACTGCGAGATACTAGAACGTGCATGTGATTGTAGGCAAATTATTGTCCTGGAAGCACTTAAATGACCTCTTTGATGTTATTTTAGTGTGAACCAAAAACAGACTAAATTGGAACAGTTGGCTGTCCTTTTAGTGCAGGTTGAACGTGCTAACAGCATTTAAAGAAAATCCAGTGGCTATTAAATGATCAGGATAACATCTGATGTGTGAATCAATTTATTTTCAGTACCAATCGATCCAACCATTAAACATGGGTTGATTATTGTTGTTTATGTGACTGCTCTGTTTGTGTTTGTGACAACTCATCAAGTAGCCTGCTTAGAATTCAGTAGAAAGTGATGACCATCGCAGATTTAAAACAACACACAGACTTATCCATACGGTTCCCTAGATCACCATTAAACCCTAAATTCACTATATGTTGTTGAGGAATCCATAGAATTGATTGCACAGCCCAGTCGTGGAGGCCTTTCAAGAGTGAGTTCATGTGTGAGATAGTGAGGACAGTGGAGTATGGACGAGTGCGAGCTGTTAGAACACATCTGCAGGCATGTGAGCACACACCCACTGACGCCAGCCCACAGACGAGTAGAGGAACCGTATTTTAAAATGCTGACATTGCTGTGGGTCTGTTCGTGTAATAGGTAATAGTTACATTGGAAAAATATTTGGCATTGTTAACCTTTTCGGCCATTTTTGATCTTCAGATGTATGTCGACACATTCTTTAGTAAATGTGACGTGTGACACAAACACACATCTACAAACACACACACACACAACAGACAAAAGCTCTGAGGTATGTGTTGGCCACATGCACATTCCCTTTCAACTGAAAATGAGGCAGTATCATCTGAATGTGACAGCTGAGAGCCGAGTTGTGTCCCAGTTTCAGGGGACTGGTGGAAAATGGAGGTGTGTCTTAGTAATGGCAGAACAACAAGTCAGGACATGCTTGACACCTCAGCTTGTCGAACAGGCCATGAAACACGGTTAGTACAAGTTCAGAGTAGCAACATTGTAAAGCAGTTTTGTTATGATCAGCCCCTGAATTTATGACACTATTAACACATTTCTATTTTTCATTAGGTAATTACAAATGCACAGTATTGACTAGATATTTAATGATAGTTATTTCTTACTTTATGTCACATTCTAAAGAAGCAGGCATTTTTTTAATGCAACACCACTGGCAACACAATGCATCAGTCCATTTTCTTATCTCTTTAAATGGTATCTCAAGCAATTTCCTACTGGATGGATTGGAGCAAGAGAGGAGCTAATTAGATCATGTCTAAGGCAACCTCTCACTGACCAGCAAATGTGATTTGGAATAATTTTCAATGAACTGATTGGATTAGCCTGCTGCCTCCTCCCAAATGGATACAGACTGGGTGAGAGTCTCACAGACTAGACTAACTGGGTACCTATTACAACGGTTGTTTTTTTTTTTTTCTGATTTTTATCTGGTGTTATCAAAACCACCCGAATAAGAAAAAAGTCATTTTGCTACTCTACTACTATTTGGTTACACCGCTAATAAGGAAGAGTCACACGAACATGCCCTCATTTCAAAAACAAGTCAAACACACTCACACAGATGCTTTCCTGCCATGACTATGGAGAAGTCATCCATCTCGTCATGCCTGTGTCCTCTTGCAGGAAACAGTGAGACCGTCATGAGTCTGCCTCTCAACCCACAACCTGCTGGTGTGTGAAACCCTGTGCCTCACTGGGTGCTGCACGGCTGTGCCACTGCACTCCACTGAATGATTAAAACTAAGACCTCAGAAGGTCCATGGCACTGCGCTATGATATTGTACTCGTTGCATGTGGAGTAGATCAAAAGTACTGCTGGGAATTCAAAGTAGGAGGGTGCACTATTTAGCATGTGGGCACAGTTTGTGGAGTAGCATCTGATATTTTTGGTTCTACCCACCTCTCTCTGCCTGGTATATTGTAGGTGTGTTAGTGTAGAAGTGGTGTGCATTGCAATGGGGGCCAGGGTGGGCAGTTGTTGCCAGGGGAGGTAGTGTGTTATTTTCAGTCCATTGTGTCTACTTCCTGTGGGTCGGGGGTTATTGGAGCAGGGTGTTGCAGACTTAACGGAGTAAAGACGAGGGGAGGGAAGTCAGCGGTGTGGGCAGGAAAGTGGTCAGACTCACTCGACAACGGGCTGGTCAGCAGCTGACTTACCTTGTATCACTTGTTTTTATCAGTGCTAAGCTTGGATTCTTCAGATCCAGGTAAAGAACCATTCCTTTTCTTCAGATAGCCATTAATCATTTTGTAGTTTGTGCTCCATTGACGATTTGAACAGTTTTCTCCAGGGTGAAATACCGCGTTTTTAACTCATCTGTCAGACAAACAAACAAAAGTTATTTTGTCAGCGTTTGTATGGATGTATGGAGATACTTGACCCAGTAGCACCAGTGCTTCTCACAGTCAGAAGAATTGATCATTTAGGTTGGTACTTGACAGGGTTCCTTTATTAAGAAATATACAGTGAAATAAGAAATAATACTTCAGCGGTGCTTTGCATGCGTGGTACACTCCACAGTGTGCACCCACAGCAACTTACACCTTATCAGACTGTTGACAAAAGGCTTGTAAAAGACATGAAGAAGTTGCAGGGTTTAGTTCATACACAACAGGTAATCGCATCATTGTCTTGTGTGTTTGTGGGTGAGATCACTGTTTTTTACTTGAACTGAAGTCTGCATTTATGCTAACGATGATGAGGGCATGAATTCACTGAGAATGCAAACATACTTTACATTAATCCTTACAAAGGCATGTAGGCTGATCATCAGAAAAGGGTGTATGTTATGTTGCTATGTGTATATTTAAAAACCTTGGCCTCTTAGGTGGTTTCAGTGGTTCGACAAATCAAAGCTGAGGGATTGTTGATTCAACATGAGTGCATGACTATGTGGAGGCTTTTTTCTTTCTGTTTTTTGTATGCTAGTTTCTGTAGCCATGAAATATTATCCCTTTGCAGTCTGGGCCAGAAGTTTATTCAGGATCAGTCCATGCAGGTGAAGCAGGGACAAAACATTGACCATCACTGTTGATTGTTCCAACAAATACAATAGGCAATGTTTGCTGGTAGGAGTATGGACCATGTTGGTGATGCTGCACAATGCTATTGTAATGAAATAGAATTTTAGTTGTGTCCTTGCGCTTGCTGTGTTTTATTTTATTTAAGGAAAGAGGAAGGAGTAAGAGCTGCTAATGCATTTACAGGCTCTTCATTTCCAAATATAAGTATGACGGTATATAGATCTTTTCAGTTGACAGGTGGGGGCCTATGATGGGAAATCGCATGTTTCACAAATAATATTGAATATTTGATAACAGTAAGTTGCTTTATCAGTTCAGACCTACAAAGACCAGTCATTCATCCACATGAAGAGAAAGGCTTCAACAACTATTACAGCTCGTTGTTGCTGAACACAACTGGACTATAATCTATAATCTATAATCAAATTAATTATTCCAGCTAATTATTCTAGCTTTATCAAACACTGCTGCATCCAAACCTCCTTCTAGGTTCTAGGCAGCAGTAAGGGGCTGGATGGCTTGTGGTTTAAAATGCACAGAATTATAACAAACTGTTCAAAATAAATAATCTGGATCCTGTTTTCAGTCATGGTTCTTGTTGATTCCCCAGTTTTTGATGGCACCTAGGAGACATTTGGTAAATGTCAGTAGGTTCTAAAGATAGCACCTGACAGACCCCCAAATGCGACTTCAGTGACAAAAGGAGGCAAAACAGGAAATTTTTTTGCACAGTGTGTGTGTTGGGAGCAGATGACCAGGAAGATAAAAAGCGCTAACAAAGTGGAAACTTCCACAAAGGGATGTTATTTTGCCTTGTGTGTGTTTTTTCTCTTCTTTTTCTCTTTTGCACAAAGCCCTGTGTTTCCTGGAAAACACAGTAAAAGGTAGTTGGTTTGATGAAAAGTCTGTCTCAAAGACTGTGAGCGCTTATGGTTTCCTGCAATATACATAACTACTGTGCACCTTCAGTCATACGTGATGAGAGACGGTGTTAATGTTTAAACCTGTCTCCTTTTGAGTTAATGCTTCACCCACCCAGGAAGCACAGTTTGAGTCTGAACCTAACCTGTGTAGAAGCTGTAGTGTAGGTTTTTTTGCTTGTAGGGAATCTGTTGCTGTTAAAAGTGGCAGCATGTTATCCGACATAATGTAAACCTGCAGCCCAATCTCGCACACACACAACTCAGAATTCTTAAATGTCTTTATCATCTTCACAAACACACGTCCTCCCGTTATGTTTCACCACCTTTTTCCTCACCCCCTCTCTCTGTCCCTCCTCTGTGTGTGGACACTAATGGATGATACAGAATGATTACTGGACTGGGAGTTCCTGTCCCGCCCTCCAAGTCTTTGCATGTTCTGCAGCAGCCACAGTTACCTATCGAAGCCATTCAATTATCTGTGGCGTTGTTTGCGCTGGGCTGAATGGAACAAGCATACAAGGGACTCTTTGATACAAATACCTCTCCCACAAAGATGTACACCCACTTTTTTAAACTTTGGTAAGTGCCTCCTGATATTATATTTGTCTCGGTCTAGTAGACTAGCCCTACTTGGTTAGATGTTCTCAGTTGTGTTTTGTGGAATGAAGTTCATTCTACAGTGCTTTTTTTTCTTTTGTTTGACAATCTTTCTCCTTTTTTTCTATCATGATATTGTGTTGTTATTTCTTGTTTTTAGATTGTGAACATCTGATTGCATTTCACATGGTCTTTCTTGAGAATGTTGGTCTTTGTGTGCTCTGTTTGCACAGATAAAAGTACGATTTTTGAAGTCTGTGTTTTTTGGACATTTGACTTAGATTGTTGTGGCTAAGGTCAGACGGCGCCTGGCTGGGTGAGAATTTCACAGCTGCACATGAAAGCAGAGCAACTGTGGGATGGATGGAGGTAGTGACAGATCATGTTGAAGATGAAATGAGGGAACTAGCTTGTTTTGATCGTGGCTCCTTTTGGATCAATGCATGGTTGATGAGCATGCACGGAGTACAAAATCCCTCTGGGTTGCCCACTTGCAAGAATAAGGTTTTGTCACTGAAATATAGTGTAGATGAGCTACTTTCACCCTCTAACTTTGAGTCCAGTTGTAATGCCAGGTGTTCACATAGCTGGCTGTGTACTGGGTAATGTTTACCACACATAAACACATGCACACTGTCTTTACATCACAGTGCAGATGCCGGTTTATTTCTGGCAAATTAGGAATGCACAAATGTTACCTCCATATTATGCAGGCATCTGCACTATGCAACTGCTCTTGTTATTGGTACAGAGCCAACTGGTTTGGCCTTGTAGCAGTGACAGAGGCTGCTGCTGCTGGTGGTGGTGGTGCAGATTGTCCCAACAGTGTCTGTACAAAGCTCCCTTAATTTTCTCTCTCCAAATTCTACGATATCATCTTTACACAATGTCATAAGTAGACATATAGTGTGTGTGTGTGTGTGTGTGTGTGTGTGTGTGTGTGTGTGTGTGTGTGTGTGTATATATATATATATATATAGTAACAATAGCAAAGGGAAAACTATATATGTGTGTGTGTGTGTATATATGTATATGTATGTATATATTCCAAAAGGACACTTCCTTTAAAGACTTTCTGCTTTTACCGTATTAATGTTGTGACACCACCATGTCACATTGAGCCGTGAGCTTTGTGACCCATTATACCTCCAATACATGAGATTGCGTAATACTGTAATATGTCACCTACTGCATGTTTTGCAGTGTGTTCATAATTAGAGTTAATGTTGGTCATTAATATTGTTCAGACATTTCTGGCATGTGTATGTGCAGCCACAGAGAAAGCATCAGTCACTGGATATCTTTGGTACTTGCAGTTCATCATTTTTCTGTATTTAAAAAATGAAATGTAATCAAGAGTACAGTGAGGTCTTTCTGTGTTGGTGCAAGATTAGACATTTGAAGTCCATTAAAAATGGCTGTCTAGTATCTGAGGAATTCTAGACCCTAAAGTTTGGTTCTTGTGGAAGAAATGAGGCTCTCACTGTTGTGTGTGTGACCTGTGTGGGAAGACGGGGCATTTGCACACAAAGCAAGGATGTGATGTTTGAGTTTAACAAAGATTTGCTCTTGTTTTCTCTTGGAGAGGAGAGAAATGAAGAGGTTGTCTCTGACATGGGAGCAGCTCAATGGTGTGGATAGGGATGGTAATTGATTTGTTCAGAAGAACCAGCACAGTTACAATTTTAGTTGCAGGCGTTTCTGAGATGGAGTAGCTGGGGCCACACACACGCAGGCAGGCACACATGAACTAGTGTTACTACTTCTGTCTGCGGTCCTATCTTTAGCTCTAGTATGTATTTTCTCTTTATTTACCCTGCAGTCATTGGCCTAAATCCTATAACAGACATTATAGATCCTGTTCCCATTCTTCACCGATGCACAGTAGCTTATGAAGGAATGCCCAGTGTAGAAATTGAGCTAAAATGCCATATTCTCTTGTTCCCCTTCTCAGCTGAACTGACCGTATTTGCTGGCTATCTCAATCAGCCCCACAGTGATTATCAATCATCCTTCGGTTTGAGGCTGGAGACTGTAAACAATATTTGATCAGAAGAGTTCTGGGAAATTACATAAAGATATATTAAAAATGTAGGCAGATGTATCACAAAGGAAAATGAGCAGTGCCTCCACACCCATTGACAGTTATTTAGAGTTTTAATGATTTTTGCTCTAATTACGTTTTCACACTACATATGATATAGCACAAGTTTAGAACTATTAGTAAGTAAGTAAAACTGAAGTTTACGTTCATTTAAATTCAAAACATGTCACATAGGTTGGTCAAATCATGGCGTACATGCCGTCCTGGTTTACTGAAGTAAATTCTGCTTCATTTGCTCATTGATCAAAGTTATAATGTGGTAAAGAACAGTTGTATGTAAGCATCAAATGCTCTCTGCAAAGCTCCCATGCATGACTTTTTTAAGACTCTGAGTTGCTACTTTATTACAGCACAGCATGATGAAAACGTGTTATTACATCTCCCAAAAATGTTAAATCGTTGCCGCAGTTAGTCTGATTGACCGTCTTTGAGCAGGATCTTGCTGAAGAGAGTCTTCATGAATTTTCATTTTTCTTTTGGATCCTGATAAATGTGGTTGGTGAAAATCTTTCATTTAGTTTGTCAATCAAATATTGAATTGATATTGAAATATTTCCATAAAATATGCATACCAAGACCATGTGTGATTCAGAGGAGTAAGATGCAAAGCAGTTCCTTAATATTCCATGAAAATCTGTGAGGTTTTTCCACTGAAAGCTGTTTTTTTTTTTTTTTTTTAGAGGAACTGCACTTAGTAGGTATCATTCAGCATTAGCACTAGTGTTTGACGATGTTGCTCTGCCAAGTGAGAACTTTTGTGCGGCAGGCAAGCAGAGGAAGCTGTCTGTGCTGTGGCGTATCTGACCTCCTTTTATTGACAGTGCAGATGGGAAACAGAACAGAATCAGAGTCTCAACAGGAAGCGGACCTCAGATCCAGGGAAGAGGAAGAAGTCTTTAGAGGCAAAACTGGAAGAAGAAATTTAAACTCAACAATCCCTTGTGCAAGCACCCACTAGTGGCACGGCAGGGATTCCACGAACGCATTGATATATAGTTTATGGTCACATGTATTAGCAGTAGTTGATAGTGGTCACACATACTTTGTGGAGTGGCCTTGTCGGGGTCCACAGGCCACAGGTTGAGAAACTTCCTACATGTGCTTTCATACAATAACACAGAGACTTAAAACTATGTTTGAGTAACATGTGATGCCGGTACTTGGTGTTCTAAGTGAGCGTATGGCTGAGCTGTAGGGCTGTGAAAACACTATTTTTGTGTTCATGGAAAATATATTGTGTTTATATGTCTGTTTATGTCTGTTTCTTCAATGTGATTTAGATCCTGTGTTAAATGTGTTCAGTATGAGATAACATATTACATACATAATGTAAATAAGCTGAAAGTGTGGCCACTTGAATTATTTATTTGTCCTTAAATTAAGAGTGCTGTGCAGATTTTGGATTGCTAAAAACCTTTTTGATTGCACATGCGTCAAATACGCTCCCGGCATCTCTGTGTAATATATTGGGGGGACTGAGAAAAGGGAGGTATACTTGTGTCAATAGAGGTGTAATTAAACAATTATTATTTTAGATTTATCAGTAGAGGATGCAAGGTTGCAGTCCCCAGAAAGCAAAAACACAATCAAACAATTTTTGTCATATTGTTTTGTCAATTTTTTTTCAAACACTTCAGTTTCTGTCAGTCCCACCCCCTCTGATTTTACTTTGGCAGTTAAGAGGGTCTGGGACAACCTGATTACATAGACCAGGAAGTTGGAGCAGGGAGAGGTCACAAACTGTAGACCCTCTCACACACTGCTGCACACGATAAAGTCAGAAGGCACAAACAACTATAACAACAACACCATACTTGTTTATGTAGTGTAAATAACAGAAACGGCAGCGGGCACAAAACAAAGACCACGTGTTGGATACGAGGTAGGCGTTATGTTTGTTCCCAGTTTAGTATATCAAATTATTACAAGTCTTCATATGGAGACCGATTTGCTAGAATTTTGGTCAAAGTTGACTAATCAAAAGTCTGCGTTTTCTATCTTGATGAACTCATCCATTTGTTCAACGAAGCTTGTTTAGAGGCTGTGATGTCAGTTCCCTTATTAATTGACACAATTAGTCCATTTCCAGAATGTTTTCACCTTAGGTTAAGCAGAACTTTGTGTCCAAACACATTTTACCAGGATATGATACTGAATGACAGTATACATGTACTCAACGCAGGCTGTGCATATTCTGTCACAGGATTCTTGGAATTCATGACACAAACACTGAGCACTGCCTTCCGTGTCTTGCATTGAATGCATGAAGATAAACAACAGGTGAAAATTACAGTACAGCACAGTGGTTTTGAGGCAATTAAGCACCCCAGGGCTTGGCTCACTGAAGATATTGCTCTACACAACTGTCAGAACACCATATTTTTCATTTTTGAAGGATGACTGGAATCAAAGTTTAGAAAAGCCGATCTCTAATTACTTTATGTGTTGGATTAGAAAACATGGTATTTCTGATCCAAAAGTTTGACGGCTGGCTATTCTTTACCACCGTCAGAATGTGGCACATACACTGTTGAAAGTGGAACCATTAGGAACTGTTGAGGTACTCTATAACTCCTGCGCATTCATACAATATTGGCTTCTTTTTCTTCTGAACATCCCTTTAAACACAAACATGTATATTCAGGCATTCAGAAACATCTCATGATGCTTACGGTGCAATCAGTTAAATGCATATGATAAATGCCATTGTTTCTGCTCCAGACCAGGTTTTGCAAATTTGTGCAAATCACTGATTTTCACATTGTATGTTTACAGGACTGTGGTTAGACCAGCTATGATGTATGGTTTAGAGACACTAGCGATAGGCAGAAGACAGGAGGCAGAGCTGGAGGTGGCAGAGTTAGAGATGCTGAGATTCTCTTTAGGAGTGACCAGGATGGACAGGATTAGGAATGAGGTCATCAGAGGGACAACACAGACAGGAAGGTTAGGAGAAAAAGCTAGAGAGGCTAGATTGAGATGGTTTGGACATGTGCAGAGGAGGGACAGTGGATACATTGGTAGGAGAATGTTAGAGATGGAGTTGGAGGTAGGAGACAGAGAGGAAGGCCAAAGAGGAGGTTTATAGATGCAGTGAGGGAGGACATGGAGGTAGTTGGAGTCAGAGTAGACGATACAGAGAACAGGGAAAGATGGAAATTGATGATTCGCTGTGACAACCCCTGAAGAGGGACAAGCCGAAAGGAGAAGAAGAAGATGTCCTCATGTCACTCACAGCTGCTGCTGAGCTCAGTCCAGGGCTGGCTCTAGCAATTCTGGTACCTGGTACCATGCCATGAGCTTTTGCAGCACCAGCAGTGGAAAGTCAGTTTCTTGAAGAATTTTGTTTTTAATTTTCCAGCTAATTTTCCTAATCGCTGATAAAACACACATTATTATTATTATTATTATTTTATAGATTTAGTACATAAAGTTCTTACTGTCCTATAATTCAGTCATATTGGCACAATACTATTTCTTTAATATACACATTGTTCATTAACCTAGATGAGCATCTTGAGGAAGATGCAGGTAAGGGCAGGCATGCCTTGATTTTAAGAAAAAGATCAACTCCACAGTCTTAACCTTAAGGTCAGATACTAGAGGTAGAATTAGCTAACAATTAACTACTATGCAGAAGGTTGAACCTCAGGCATGCTCATCGTTCATGAAAGTCCCCTCTCACTCCAACAGGCTGATGACGAAGGCCCAGCCTCACTTAGCCTAAAGCCATGGTCCCTTGCTTGTACATTAACTGCCAGCTCTAATGCTCAACGATTTAAAAATAGCTATTTAGCAAGAATCCCAGTCAGGTCTGGCAAACAAAGACTGATTTATACAAGATGTGGCACCAAACATAGAGGAGCTTTTGTCCAACCCCTCCTTCTTCTGCAGACCTCGTCACCAAGGCCTTTGGTGCCAAAACCTCTGACGTTCTTGACACTCCTCTCTTTGAACAGTCTTTGTTCAGAACAGTCCTAGTGTCCTGATAGTGAAGCTAAGGCACGTCCTGTGCTGACAAGATGGCGATTTGGTTTACCAAATGTATGTTTCAGTGAAATATTTTTTTCAGCCAGTTCAGTCAGCCATTTATGAAATGGAAATCTGGCATTGAATATAAGTTTGGGCCATTTAACTCAGAACTGCTCTTGGTTGTGAAGAAACTGAGAACATATATCCGGCACGTTATGTTGTCAATATTTGCCCGAATTGGACATAAATGTATAATCTCCCTCAGCATGTTCTTTGTGCAACTGGGCCTCTCAGCCTCCCACCTTTTCTCAGACGCTCACGCTCCAGTGACACTGGTGGAGGAGCTCAAATGTCTGGTTACACCTCACAAGAATCAATGCTGACAATATTGTTTGCCACAAGGCCACCTAGAAATACAATCAGTCTCACCAAGACCACAGCCAAGGCCTCTGTTCTTAAACATGCAATTCCACAGAGCAAACATTGACTTGTGTGGCTATACGGTGTTTGTGAAAGTGTCACAGACATGCCTTTATGTATTTAAAGATCCATGAAATGATACATTTGAACTGAATTGTGGCCTATATAAAATACATTAAATGCCAATGATCAAAATCAGTAGGTGTAGGTGACCAGCCAAGTGGTGCTTGTTGGATACTGCACATTAGTAGTCAATGTGCACACAGATCAGTAGATGATTAAATTAGGTAGCATCAAATAATCAAATAATGATCAAATAATTGTCAGAAAAATATGGTAAGTGTACCATTAAGTTGGAAGATTATCAGTACTGTTAAAACTGAACAACTACCCATTTCGAGGGGGTTAATTAAAATTGCTAAATGTCCCCATCAAAACCAGAGAACACAACTGCAACATTGTTTATTTACATCTCTCTCACCTCACTCTGTGTCCTTTTTCTGTTGGCAGATGAGTACGCAGATCAATATTGTCACACTGTCTATACAGTTTATATTTAATTTCCTGCTTGAGAGAGACACTGTGCAATGCTAATGCAGGATTTTATTATTTTATTCTTCTTATCTTGGATTAGCTAGCCTTAAAAGGTGGCCTGCTCTCTTTGTGGCCACTAAATATCGTTTGGCTGTGATTTCTGGCAGGTTCCCAAGATACCCCATACTAATTTGGTTTGCTATCAACAGAATCTTGACCTTCTCTGCATTGTCTTCACCCTTTGCTCATCCTGTGCCTCATCTCTCTTTATTTTATCCCTTGCACTGTTTGTCTGAGGAACAAATGGACATCCCACTCAGGATGAGTCGGTGCAGATGGGGTGCAGGTTATGGACCCATAACACATTCACATGGGACACATGGCGTCACCATTGGCACACTACTAAGTGTTAACTATGCATGCATTCTCTCACCTAAGCAAAATTAGGGATAGACATAGCAAACACAGTAGAGATGCACGATAACTGATTTTATTTTCTTCAATAGATGCAAATACCCATAACATACTGCTTCTCATAAGCAACACTGAGAAATAGGTGAGGGTAACAAAAATTCTGTTTCAGAAATGCACATACACTAGCTTGTCAGTCTCACCTCATTTGAGCGTTTTTTGTGTTTATTGGACCGATAATTTAAAGTTAGCGGTCTGATCTGTATAATGTCATAATTAGACCAATAGTTATTGTGCACCTCTAAAACACAACCTTGTCTGCTGATATGAGTAATGACTAGATGACTAGATGACTAGATGACTGCTTCCTTGACATCCTTCTCTATGTTGGCCCCCTTTTCAGTGAAACTGAAGATGTTTTCAATACTAAATTGGGGAAGTATTGACACTAATCAATGACTAAATTACTTTGGTTAATGAGGGGTTAATATCAGTGAAAAAAATAGACATTCACACTTGAAACCATTCTGTGACTTAATTAAGACGTGAAACCATTCAGTGACTTGTGTTGTCATTTGAAAGCAGTGATGGAAAAGCTCTGTTGAACCTGTGCTGATTTCATAGACCACACATTCAATGGTTGATCCATTGGGTCTTATCAAAAACTTTCAAACTGTACAGTTATTGTCAGGTTCACCTCTGGGTACTATGGTAGACCGCATCACTGTAGGAAATTGTTTTCACATGTGCTTGCATTGACCTAGAAAGGCGTGTATGAACCGTTTAAACAAATGATTCTAATTTGATAAATTGACCAGCACACCTGTCCATTTTCTGAAGACATATTCTCCACTAATGTCCCAACTGCAGCTGCCTCACTTATAAACCCACAGAGCTGCCTCTATATCAGTAACCATTAGCGACTTGGAGAATGAGTTTAAGTATGCAGTTTAAGAGCCTGTAACAACTGATACATCTTCATTAGCAGCTTGTGAACTTACAGGCTTTTTAGGCTGCATTGAGCTATCTAAAATGCACATTGAGTCTTTTTCAGTGCTGTAAAAACTGCAGTGATGTTAGCGGAACTGTGATTGGACTGAGTTTTGCCTTCCTTTCTGGTTGAAGTACAGCGAGTTATGCAACACTTGAAATGTGCAATTGCTGTGATTGGCTGGACACATTTGTATTTAGATAATCTTTCTGAACTAGAGGGGGGTACATCTGAATTTAAATTGTAAACATGTAATTGTCTGTGTTGAGGAGCAGATTGTATTTTTCATATCATTCACTATGATACAGTGTAGGATTTTTTTCTAAATACGTTTACTACTGTACTACTACTAGTAGTACTACTACTACTACTACTACAACCATGACAGAATACTGTGCAAACCTCCCTGGGGCATTACTGTCAATGTGTTATGTATTTCCTGTCCCATGAACTTGCAGGCAGGGTTTCATGCAGCAGTACTATGACTTGGGTAAAATAGCCGATGAAGGAAATAAACACCAAACGTGTTGAATAATCCAAAGCTTGTGAGCAGTAATAGATGAGATGTGAACTTGTAAACTGTAATTCCATTCAATCAAAACAGCCATCAGTATTTCTATGCTGCAGTGATGCTGACCTGAGAGGCCTCTGCTGGTAATGTGACTCCGCTCTAGTTGGCATCTCCTCCCATCCCTCCCCTCCCCTTCTCTCTCATCTTAATAGCCAGCACCTCAATGCCCTCTCTGTCTGGCCCCTGTGGGTAGCAGGAACTGGGTGGGCGAATGGTGGCTGTCTTCCTGTATCTCATCCTATCAGAAGACACCAGGACACTGTGAGAAAAGGGAGAGGGGAAATGTTAGGGGCTGCTGGAACAGCTGCCATACCAGGGAGCCCTTCCTATCCCAGTCCAGTTAGGTCCAATGCCGTCCCACTCCCAACCCCTGGGAAGAAGATTTTTTAAGATTATTATTATTATTATCAACTGGTTGCTGTACTAATAACAAGTGGAATGGATGTATTTGCACTATGTGGTCAAGTACTACAATCTACAGGTCTTACTCTTCAGGGATTCTTGACAAGAGGTATGTGATAGGAGAAAGCTGCCTGTGTTCCGCAAACATCACGCCATGTTTGTGGCACTGGGACTGAGAGGACTAGATTCAACAAGAGCACGTTAAAAATAGATTTATTGTTGTAGTTCGACTGGTGTTTCCCCAGAAGGCATAGCAACTGTCTGACAGCCAAAATGGAACTGTTGTTATATGTAACAAGATCAAGGATGGCTGATATAGTCTGTGCTATGAATAAAAACATTTAGGAGCAGCTGCATTGATCGTCACTCTAAATGGCAAAAGCAAAGGTCAGCGTGACGTCAGTCACTCACATCATTTTTTCACTTGCGCAGTCAAATGCTCAGAGCACCCAGTTGTTTAAAGGACAGCAACGTCAGGATTACCCTTTATATCAGGCCTCAGAATGGGCTTCAAACAGCTCTTAATATTACTATTTGAAGACGCAAGACCATTGCTGAACTCCCATTATCTATGAAAGCCTGTACCCTCTGTGTCATCAGTACAAATCTGTTGTGCTTACAACTGCCTGCATTGGTTCAAAATATGGTTGGGGAGGGTGAGAAATCTAGTATGAGTACTTTCCATAACAAGGTTGTTTTAGTGCATGTGAGGTGTCTTGTGATCATGTATGTGCACACATGTATGTACATTAGGTCTCATACAGGAATGATGGACTCTGGTTAGCTGGTTCCGATGACTGCATGTCAATTTAAGGTAGCACATCTATTTGTGCACTGTATTAATAATGTTGATTATCATGCATGTTATGTGACAAATGAGTGAATCTTATCAATGGTAGAAAAGGGATGCTCAATCTACCACACAGCTTGTCACTGTAGTGCTTCAGTTCACAACCAGTTTAATGTGGTAGTAGATTAGATTAGATCTGTAGAGCTGCTGTGTCTCAATTGCTGTAATCCCAGCATTATAACCAGTTCAACAGCCTGGAGTGAATAGGTGTGTGAATTTATTACAGAATGGGTAAAAGACGTGTCATGTATGAAAACCAGATTTTATTGTACATCAGCAAACTTGTTTGCTGATGTACAATAAAATCATGGGTCAATTAGTCGTGCCCAATCTCTCTTTGTCGGATTTGTTCTCAACAGACAATACAGTTTTGCTGTATTGGATCAAATATACTGTGATTCATCTCAAAGATATTGCTGGATGACGGTATTTATATACTATCTACACTAGTGGCTGAATCTGTTTATCCAAATTTTGGGCCATGCTGCAGGAAGGTGCACATTGCTCTCAGTCTACATAATTGTTGCAACCACTGACCCTGCTTTCTTGAACTGTACCTGACTTGATTATTTAATCATTTAAAAGAAACATGTGCTATGACCATTTGTTTCTTTTAAAAATCGCATCTGTCCTGAACATGTACTTACCCAAGTTGTCAACAACACGCTGGGATTAGCCCTGATGTAACCTAACCTTTTAGACCTTTTGTCCCCTACGGGGTAACTTGACCCCTGATTGCTTGGTCATCTGCTAGAGAGATTGTTCTCCCTCCACACCCACTGTCTTTGTCGGATCAACACATCACAGACACTTCAGTGTTATTTCTGTGGCCTCTTAAGATTTTACATCTGAATATGGTCTTGTAAGTGGGTCTGCCTCAAAGGATGTAAGTTTAATAGGTTGGAGTCTCGTGTGGATAATGTGGGTGTGTCAGTGATTATATACAGTATGTGAAATGTGCTTTGTGTGTGCAGCATGTCAGCAAACGGTGTGTTTGCTTTTATGTATCAGTGTGAGTTGTGTATTCTTTTTGTCCATGGGATTCCTAGATGCTTGTGTACCTTCAGCTTAAAATGCACAAGGTTTGCAGAGCTGCTTGTTTTTTCATCTTGTTTGTGGAGGGAAAGGTCCGGTGCTCTTTATGCCGTCTCAGTGTGGGACTTGGCCCGCTAACAAAGGAGACCCTGTGGATGAAAAAACAGCCCCATAGTATTTTTGAATGTGCTCAAAATCGTATCCCAAATTCCCCACACAATGGAAGTTTGCCTCCCAGTCTGTCTGATGTCAGCATTGGTTGTTTGTCTGTACTGTTATTACATAGAAACTCCTGACTTTGTTGGTGAAACATGTCATGCATTCATTACTTGTCTTGACTTAAGGCAGAGAAGCTTTTTGAATGAATGAACTCATTAGCTTCATGAAATTCAGAGATTTCTGAAAGGTTTTTTTTTTTAGTAGTTTCCAACCCTAAAACCAAACCTCCAGCTCAGCTGCCATGACTCAGCAAAATCTACAGTTCATGACCTCCTTGAGTGTGCACTTAAAATGAAACACTGTTGTTGTCAACAAAAAGGATAAAGATTGTCTACTGTAATACTCTTTATTTTGTAAAAAGGTGTCATTAATTTGATCAACTGACATAAAACTTGAACCTCTACTGTGGTCTTAACTGCCCTTTTCTCATAGACAACACATCTCATTCAGAAGCCCTAATTGGCTGTTTCTTTTTTATAGATTTGGTTATTCACCCCAATCAGAGTAAAAAGACCCAGCTGTGTAGCTTTTGTTGGTTATTCCAGACACATATTTCTAATTGCGGGCCTCCTCCCTCTGGCCAGTAATCCTTCAGCGGGGACAGTGCAGCTGGTGGCATCGTCACACAGAGACACAAGCTATGCTCGGACACATTGGCGGAACTGGAAAAATAAAGCAGTCGGTCAGCCTGTGGTCAGCTGGGAATGGGGTAGTCATTGTGAGAAGACACTTATAACCTTTGGCCTGATTTCTGTGCTCACCCTGCAGGCATGGAAGAAGCGGTGGTTTGTTCTTCGCAGCGGCCGTCTGACAGGCGACCCAGACGTGTTGGAGTACTACAAGAATGACCATGCCAAGAAGCCCATCCGCGTGATTGACCTCAACTTATGTGAGCAGGTATGGTTCCCAATCAGCCGGCAACAGACAAAAAAAAAATAAATATCAACTGTGTATTTATTTTGTTTATATTTGGGAAATCCACAGTCAGCATTTGAGACAGTTTTCTATAGTACTGAAATATAACTTATATTTTGTTTAAAAGAAAACTGTGACACGCATATTTTATTTGAATATAATTTATACCAATTTCAAGTTTTGGAGTTTTTGGCTAAATGTACACTCTGGCAGCTTTTACTAACTAGTTGTAATTTGGCTGTCCTAAGATCAACTCATCTCTGCTCCCTCAGGTGGATGCGGGGCTGACGTTCAACAAGAAGGACTTGGAGCACAGCTTCATATTTGACATCAAGACCATTGACCGTGTCTTTTACCTGGTGGCTGACACTGAAGAGGAGATGAATAAGTGGGTCCGCTGCATCTGCGACATCTGTGGTTTTAACCCCACCGATGACGGTAAAGATGATTTATCCCCACGAAACACTGAAGACACATTCATACTCTTTCACTATCCATGCTATGACATATTAAGAAGCAGCTCAGACATATGTACAGTAATGTTTTCACCAGGAATACTGAAAAGACATTACTACAAAACCTTGAGAATATGAAGGAGTTTGCAGTGCATAGAGAAACCCATAGCGCTGGAAAGTCTATTCATGTCCCTGTTGTCCTTCTTAAATCCTTCTATCTGTGAAGGAGTTTGGTAAGCAGGTTGTATGGGCCAGACGGTTGTATGGGTTAGACGTAGTTCTCAGCCAAGGTCTACTCATCCATGTGTTGTGTCGAGGCTCATGTTACCCACACTCCTGGATAATCAAAGCATTGTGTGTGTCCTGATGGTGTCACTGCCCCTTTTCTGCCCTTTTTTTTCTTTTTATTCTCTTTCATTATTCACTGTAATATATCTGTGTCTGTATTTTAAGTTGGTGTATTCACATGTCATATTTGTGCTTCTACATTTCTTTTTTTTCTTAAAGAGAAGGTGCGATGAGACTTCATAGAAAAGTCACATGAATCCACTGTCTGATATATCACTCCACCAAGAATTTTTGAAGAAAAAAGATAATCTACTTTTCAAACCTGATAACTGAGTCAAGGATGAAGGCGCTCCATGCCTTCCAAGATTCTCCCCACACTGTTGTGACTATGCCGCAACTGTCGCACAGCAAGTAATGTAGAGCACAGACCTGATAACAACACTCATAGCACTTAAGCAACAGAATTGTTGGAGGTTGCTATTAAACCCCCTGTGGAATCACACCAAACAAGCATTCATCAGGGAGCTATGACAATAGTCTGAGTACAGGAGAATCACCTTGGCTCCCTGTTTTGTGCTCACTTGCACTTTTCTGTTTATGAGACCCAACTCCCACTCAGCCGGCGTGTTTGTGTGTTTGTGTGTACATGCATGTGTCGCGATGCTAGATTATGACATAATAAACACAAGGGGGGCTGGGAAATGAAGGCTTTGAGAGTGTGACCAAAGGGGATTTCCCCTTATCCTGCATGAATCAGCACTCAAACTTATAATAAACATGCTGCAGGAAAAAGGACAAGGACAAGCAGACGATCCACCATCATCACAGAAAACTGACTTATGAAAGCAGAGAAAAATGTGGCCTTGCATGGAATAAAACTGTCTATTAAGGAAGGGAGTGGGTGGGAAACCTAGAAAGATGTGAAATGAAAACAGAGATATATTTCACCCAGCATCAGCCATCTTGGCTCTCGCTGAGCAGAAGGGTTTGAATAGGATACTTGAAAATGGACTGTGACAAAGCAGGGGCCTTGAGGAAATGCTGTCTGAGGAAAAGTGCGTGGGAACCTGTGAACATGGTCTTCAGACTGTTAAGAAAAAAAGATGTACGTTTTAAGTGTGTTTTTGTGTGGATGTGTCGGACATCAGAGTTTTTGTTCATGACAGCTTTTTTTTCACAGCTCCAACTGCAGTGTGATTCCTGAATTTGATATTGGCCATCTGTCATTTAGGGTTTTTTGTTTTTTTTGTTGCGCACACACACACACACACACACACACACACACACACACATACACATATATACACTTCAGTGGAATTTTGTTGCTTAGATACAGCTTTTGTTCAACCGCTAACTGAGTTCGCGCTGATGAACACAGTTTTATTTTCTCTGGAACGTTATCGATTACCAGTATCACCTACATGTCAGTCGACGTTAGGAGCCGTTCCACCACAGATGAAAGAAAGTATTTGTTATTCATGACAGATTTCACTCAAACCTCTTACAAATTGCTACATCACCTTTGAGGCAACACTGCAATGGTTTAGTAAAACATGATCGATAATTGATAACTTAAACGTGCATCCACTTGTCAAGTAATTATTCTGTAACAAAGTAGTTCTTCTGAATTAGTCTTATTTATAATTGTTGTTATTTAGGTGTCATGTCCCACATCCTTTAGAAAAAGCTGAGTGGTTTTATTTCTGGTTAAAAAGGATAATGCACATGAATGTTCCCGACAGGAGCTAACCACAGCCTTTTCTTTTCGCTCTTCCAGAAGCGGCAAAAGCTGCTCACCAGTCAGCCATCGGAGGCCTTGTGGTTGACACCCCACCCCACCCAGCACTTGGTAATATTGTTGGTCAAGCTGCAGCGGTGTTGTCCAGCGTGCCCCCACCATACCAGCCGGTCAATGTGCGACACCTGGACTCTCAGTCGAGTTCCGAGGAGCCACAGGATTATTTATTGCTAGTCAACTGTGAGAGCAAAAAGCCTGAACCCAACAGGTACGTGTGCATGTGTGTGTCGGCTGTGTGAGGGTGCGTCGTCACGGCGCTGGAGTGTTAAGCTGCTTCTCTTGATATATTCCCCACATTCATTCTTTTCATACATGTTGTCTCTGCTGCCCCTGTTGTCCTTGTCTCTGTCGCTGTGGGATGTGTAGCTCAGTGCAACTTCACTCTTCACTGGAGGGAGACCAGGAGTATTTGCTCCTGGAGGAGTGTGAGAGCAGGTCTCTTCCTCCACAGGCTAGTCTGTGAGTGGCCAGCCATTCAGCTGGAACTGCCTACTGTGTGTGTACTGTGTGGAGTGCTTGGCGTTGATGTTAAAAGACCACAAGTGACACGTTAAACACCACATAACCCCGTGCAGATCAACACTGAATGAACATAACTTCAATGCACAACGTACTAATGCACAACGTACTTCAGAAACCATTTCTGAAAGGAAAAACGTTGCTTAGTCTCCTTCTGCAGAAGTAAAAATACTTTCTGGTAGTGTCTGATTTATTTTTTTTTGCTTTTGATTTTTGTGGCTATGATAAGTACACACTGCCTGAACGTGGAGCGGTTTTGTGATGACCTCTACTTACCATGACTGCGTGGAGAGTTTGATTTCCCACGTTTTGTTGTTTTTGTCTAACCATTTGTTGTACATGTGTGTTCTCCCCTTAGAGCTCATGCTGAGTGTTCCAAGTCTACCTCCTCAGAGACTGACCTGAATGACAACCTCCCATCTCACCGCACACCGACATCCGCCACCTCCTCAGCTAAACACACCTCGCACAATGGCTTCTTCCCACAGCATCCAGCCCCTGCCTCCGCCTCCTCCATCTACGACTCGCCGCCATCACGTGGTGCTTCGCTTTTAACTGACAATGGCCTCTACCACCTCCCTCGCAGCTACTCTCAGGACACTGTGCTCCTCCCTAAGTCAGCCTCTTCCCCCTCGGCTCATCTGGACAGCGGGGACCCCTCTGAGCTGTACGTCTTCACACCATCACGGAAGCCCTCCATGGAGACACAGATGCGCAACCTTTCCATTAGTTATGATATCCCACCTACACCTGGAGCAAACTCCACCTACCAGGTTCCCCGCACATTGTCGTCGTCGACAGGTGCAGGAGGTTCAGAGGGTGGAGATGTCGTTCCCCCTCCCAGACCACCGAAGCCTTCACTAGGTTCCACCTCCGGACCCCCTCCACCCCCTGCTGAGCGCTCACCTACGGACAATTACTGTGTTCCCCGCTCAGTGTCGGAGACAGATGGAAACTACTGTGTGCCTACCAGTGCTGGGAATAAAGCATTACGCAGCAACACTATTGGCACTGTGGACTGTTCACGCCTCCGCAAAGGTTTGTGTCAGCACCAGCATCTTTATGATAGAGTTCTAATATTTGTGAGCTCTCATGCTGTTGGAATTGTATTGGGTGATGAGGAGCTGATGACATTCTGCAATCGCGAAACTGCAACTGTTGATTTTCTCAAGCAAACATGTGAAAAGCAGACCGCTTGTCAGAGAGCAGTAATAAGGGGTGGAACATGGTTTTGGACCCCACACGCATTGAGAAATTGTACAGGAGTGCAGTGACAAGAGTTGTTATCAGTCGAAACAAAGTGTCTGTGTCCCTTACATCTGTAGGAAATAAGAATGAGGACAAACATATTAAGTTTAAAGACTATTGTTAACAGTGTTTCTTCTGGAGAAGATTCTCCAGATAAATTCATATGTATCATCGCGCTTACGATCTTTGAAAATGACTTTCAGAAGTGTCACTAAAAGAAGATATTGAAGAACACATAAGATATTGCTCTAGTTCTGCCTCCTTCTTGTGGAGACAAATGTAATTGCAACAGTGTTGGTGACAGGACGCCTTATCCTTTGGTACGAGAAGAGATCCATTGTGACCCTGAGAAGTGGTGTTGAGGCATAAAAACCTAGCAGGAATTGGCCTTGATGTCACTGTCCTCTCACTACTCTGTCTTCCTCTTACCCCCTTTATAAACTCTCTCCAGCATGATTGTGCTTTTTGTGGCAGCGAGCGAAACACAATGGTGTTTTTCCTCAGTCTCATGGGAACGTCAAACACAATGACGGCATTGCTTTGTGCCGTTTTTGAATACAGCTCCCGAGTGCTGTCCCACGACATGAACAAATCTATATAAAGTCAGGAAAAGACATTTTTCAGTGATCTACTTGCCATGAATTGTGTCAAATACTGACTTTGCAGCTATTGTCTAGGAAGTGCTGGGTCATTGGTAACGTTGTGTTCAGTGATTATTCATAACATGTCAGTATATTTGCAACCTGAGCCACCTGAGACATCTTCTAGTTTTGTTATTGAGCAGTTCATGCATGTGCGTATTTGCTAATTTAGTGTTTTTTGGTTTGTTTTTTTTCAGATTTTTCATCACAGGACTGCTATGATGTCCCCAGATCATTCCCTTCTGACAAAAGTTGCTCGTTTGACTTCAACGAAAGTTTCAACAGCTATTTTGTAAGTAACTGTGAATATTAGTCATTAAAGTAAAGTTTAGATTTCTTCCCTTAATTTTTAAACCCGTTGTTTTTTTAAACCAGACCACACTTACTTTTGTTGAGTTTTCTCAGGGTACAACTCAGCCTGAAGGTATCCAGATGTCCGTCCATCACTGCGTCCATCCCACCCTGAAAACATATCTGACGTATAGTGATGTCAGGATTAAACAATTATAAATGTTGTGAGTAATGATGGGTCACTCGTAACATTTCTAGAAACCACTGTATCTCCTGAGAATATCTCTCTCAAATGAGTCGTGACGGAGTCACATTGAGTGTGGGTTTGACCGTGATCACGCTGCGAGCGGGTCACTCCGTGGAAACAACAAGCAGCGCTGCGTTTCCAGAGTTGTACCAACCAAATAGACGCAGTTGGCAGTACAGCTCAAAAATGACCCGCATGTTCTGACAGAGATTTGATCTGCTGGAACGTCTCCAATAAATCAAATCTGCAACAATGTCGGGATCGTCATCAACCTCGTTTCTGCGTGTCTATGTGAAAATTCAACAAACCTTGGGACTCTGAACTACAGTCAGAATTTGTATTTAACAGGTATTTATGAAGAACTTGAGGAAGCGTCATAATCCTTTGCACATTTTGTTTCCAGGATTGATTCATCATGGCCTCGGAAGTGTTTCAGAATTATTTCTCTTCTCTACAAATCTACAAACATTTAAACAATACAGAAGATACAAGAGAAACCAATGTTTTTTTTATATAATTCATCAACTATTCCAGTATATTCCCTTTACCTTAAGCTTAGCTGGAACCTTGGAAGAAATTGTTTGAACATTTAGGGTTGCCATGTCATCCTCAGAAAAACAAAGGGATGGTGCCAGTGGGGAGCCAGTCCACAGAGGAGGTAGACCAGAACTATGTACCCATGAGTGCCAACTCCCCATCCCATCATCACTCAGGCAGTTTGTCGGAACCCATGCACGAACCAAACTATGTGCCCATGACACCGAGCAGCATGGAATTTTCCTCTCTGGGAAAACAAGTGCCCCCACCTGCCCACATGGGCTTCCGCTCCAGCCCCAAGACCCCTCCTCGCAGGCCACTGCTCAGCGACTGCCAGCCCCCGCCAGTGGACCGAAATCTCAAACCTGATCGGAAAGGTGAGGACACAAACCATGTGTGAGTGTATGTGTGTTCACCTGGTTTGTGTGTGTGTGTGTACATATATATACATATATATATATGTATATACTTGTATTCTGCAGGAGGGATGGGGTGTGGCGTGCTGAAGCTTAATGTTGCTCTGTATTCACTAATGCAACAAGTGGCTGTGCTTTGTCTGCCACCAGCTGTTCTTCTCACAGTGCTGGCTAAAGGTCATCCAGCCATCTGCACACAGTTTAATCCCTTTAATGTAAACGTTGTCGTCGCAGCATCTTCATTTTACATGCGTACCTGTCATGGGCAAATGCTTCTTGGTGTGTTTTTCTTTGTCTTGTTGTCTGAGGTACTAAATACCAACATCCTCCTCTGTGCCTGTCCTTGACCATCTCATTTCACCTCTTGATGAATTGTTCAGTGCTTGCTACATCCTCATACGCCCAACACGGTGTTAGCTCCTTGTCAAAAGCACTTTTGTCCTGCGCTCAAGAGGCCGAGTCGGCTGTTTTGGAGGGGGTTGTTCCCGTGCCATGGAATGACTGAACTCGGAGTGGTCACCTCCATCCCCTTTGTTTCCTTCATCTGAATGGAGCCCTTTGATGAAAGACCTAATAGCCAGGGGAATTACCATCTGGGCATTTTGAAAGGCTGAGTACTGGCCTGGGAATGGAGGGAGACAAAGTTAAAGGACAGGGTGTAATCATGAAGACAATACAAACCAGGGGCATTATTACCACTGATGTCGAGTTACTACCAACGTACAAGGGGCAGGATTTCTTCCCTCAACTCTGAGCCTTTTCCAGGTTTCCAGGCATTTCTCATCTCTGTGGTCAGGCACAGGGTGTCTTTTCCAGGGACAAACTCGCGTTACAGTTTCTGCTCTATTGGAGATGTTTTTTTCATTTTATTTAGATGATATAAATATTATCGTACACCTATTAGCTCATCAGTACAGTTTCTGATTTGCAGTTAGTTTAGACATTGGTCTGTAAGACCAATTTTTTTCTTCACAAATCAGTACGAGAGAGATCTCATGTGTAATGAAGAATCATCTCACTTCATCTCTGTCTTACACAAGGCACTGACAGACTGTGAAGTAACATACAGGTGGACAACATCCAGTATTGGATATTTAATTCTTGTCTTGTCAGCCTCAGGTGTACTCCGCATGCTAGTGCTCCAGAGTCCACGCTGCATCTGTGCTCAGACGACCGTCAAAGTACCAACAAGCAGAATTTCTTCAGAGTAGTATAGTACCAGCTGAAATAATAATAAACAGTAGTCAAAGGATGTTCACTACTCCAAATCACACCACTGCTATACGACAGACCAACTTCTTTTAGGCCTTGAACAATTGGTCATCAGAACTTTGGGGGGGTGAACTTGCGCCTTATGCTGTTACATGTTTGTGTCTTTGACATTATGTCTTGAGAGTTTTATTTGAGCATATTAAGGTTTTTTCACTGCAGAAGTTCAAGAGGAACGTGGCTGACTCATTCCGTCCATGATGTGTTTGTATGTGTCTTTGTCAACGTGTCCCTGTGCGTGTGGACAGCTCATCATGCATGCACAGCTGTCATGTCAGTCGTTGTGTGGGAAGCCGTCCTGCATGGAGTGAGGTGCATGTCGGGCAGTCTGGGTCTGCTGTTGTCATGACGATCATCTTCTTGATATCTGTGCTGCACAAAAAAACAATGTTACTCGGGTGTATGAGAGGGTGCCATTCTGACATTTAGCAGGGTTTTGCTTTGCATGGCCGGAGAGCTGTTTCACTAGGGTTTAATCACTGTGATCACCGTTTTTATAATAAGCAAAGTCTTCTTTCACCAATCAGGTCAAAGTCCTAAAATAATAAGAGCAAAAGGTGTCGGTTTAGAGCGAACCGACTCTCAAACCGTAGGTGAATTCCCGAGGGGACGACGCAAGGGTAGGTACTCCACACCGATCTGTCACTGTGTGTGTGTGTGAAACCTTTCCACTCTTTGACCTGTCCCAGCTGTTCTTCAGCTCCACTCTTTGCATGCTGTACGTGGTGGGATCTTCCTGCTCTCTGACATCAACTGTGTGTCAAGTCACTGATCAGTTCAACTGGACTCGGTCCAGCCCCACCCACAGAGGTGTGAATATACCAAACCTGTGTCACAAATGTTAACTCAGGATGGATGTGACGAGGCACTACATGTCCGGTGGATTGTTGGTGGTACATTCAACATTTTACCATGACTATATTTCATGTTCCCTCATTCGAATTTGGCTACATATTTATATTACTAACATTTCTATTCTGTGACATTTGTTTTGTCGACTTCCTGTTTGTGTACACGTGACCATATTGTGCCTCCACAACACACAATCATATGGAGCAGCCCTGAAAACACTCACTGTGGGAAAGGAGCAGATAGCTTTTGGAGGAAATTGAACAATGATATCATCGAATGGAAGACAGCCTCACCTACATGATCATGTCCACGTTTCCTGCTTGTGTCAACACGCTGCCACCCACCTGCTTTTTGTCATCCAGCATAGATCAGCATCTATTGTGAGACTGATACTCAGAGACCTCCAGTACAGTCCATAGATAGTAGAAGATTCCACTCTATACACAATCCTTTAAAACTGTCAAACCTTGTCTAAGGACAAACCCATTTCACCTTGTAGTGAATCCGAGAGGAACGTTTTTCAACGTGTATCATTGAATTTTCGACTACACAACAAGCTAAACGGCTGTGGCAGGAAACACATAGACTGTCCGTCTCCATGTTCTGACACCTCTCTGGCCTTGACTTTGCCTCACTCTGGGACTTACTGTGTGTACCTCACTTCAGGAAAACCTGCGCCACTGGAGATCAAACCGCTGCCAGAATGGGAGGAGCCCTGCACGCCTGTCCGCTCCCCTGTCACCCGCTCGTTTGCTCGGGAGTAAGTGTTTGAAATAGTCTACAGAATGTCAAAGTCTCCACTGTGCTAACAGCTAAGGGTGTGTTCACGCCTGTGTTCCCTCCACTTTGTCCCGGTGTTGTTTAATTGTCCGACATTAGGAGCAGTTTGCCGCCTCACAGTGACTTTATTCATCCTCGAGGAAACTTTGTGTTTCTAGAGGAACCGTGCTGCAACAACAATGCATCACTTTGTGTCACATATCGGGGGCCAAGTGTGAACATGCCCTTTTATAGTCGGTTAACTAAAGATGTAGCCACTAACACGTCATACATTACTAGACTTTACTTTGGGGCCACAGCGCCGCTCATGTCAACAGGTTGGGGATCTTCCCTCCACACTCCATTTGGTTGGCTGGCGTGATCTGGGATTAGGTCTGTTTCTACTAGTTGAAACAGACCGAACTAGCCTCTACCAGTAGGCTGTTTTTGTCTGTATTCCATTTTGTGCCTGGACCATGGTGTGTAAACCTTGTGAATGCTGCTCAGTCTCTCTAGGTTTCCAATGCCAGCGAGACCGCCGTCAGTGCATAGCACGGCCTCCAGCACTGACTCCGAGGACAGTGATGAGAATTATGTAGCCATGCTCTCTAATATGAAGAACCAGTCAGATGAACCAGTATGTAACACACCTTCACATTCTGACATCAGACTTTTTACGGCAGCAGACAATGTGACTCAGTGTGTACACTATCTGATGTGATGTTGGTGCTGTCTTGAAAGGACTTGCATGTTTATAACATACACACCATAAAGATTTGTCCGGGTTAAATGACGCGCCAGCTTGAGGTGAAGTACAGTCGTTCTACTCACATTATCAGTTGCTGCAGATGGACTCCTCATCTTCTCAGCGTTTCTCTACAGTTTGCTCCTCCTGCTGCTTTTGTTCTTTTTGTTGTTGTTGTTGTTGTTTTTTTCTTTTCAGGTATTATGTTGTGTGGGAAGGTGTTCTTTCTCTCTGTGTTAGATCCTCTGTGTTGTTTCCCAGTGAATGGCGTTGAGTCTGTGTCCTTCAGTCATTCAGGAACGCCTGATGAAACAGGATAACGTGTAAACTCTTCCCTGATGGGTTCATGTTGTTCTCTTACACTTTGAACGGAGTTGTAGCATTTTCCGTTTTTTTTTTTTTTTTTTTCTCCTACGCTTTTTCTCTTTTGCTGTAACACTTTAACTCCTTCCAACATGCTGTCTGCTGACTTCCCGTTGTTTCTTCACTCACGTTCATTTCTTTGTCCTAAGTCCCTTATTTCCTCACCAGGCCCCGGCATCGTCCGTTTTCTTTCTCCTGCATTTGCTGTTTCTTTGTTTCTTTTCACTCCTGCCTTGTCACTCTGTGTAGAGAGGAGTCCTTCTACTGCACTGTCCCCATCACCCCTATAAAGAGGGAGGTGGAGGAACTTGACACCATAGAGGAGGTGAGCAGGGTCTCCATGGCTCTCCTGCCCTGACTGTAAAGCCAGATTCGGTGTTGTAGTTCGACCGTCAAGCTGCTGTTATTCGCCCCCAACACCGTTCTAAAGTTTTGCGCTCATGCAGTGCTTGTGAAGTGCGTCACTTTCCTTCAAATGACGTTGATATAGTCTTGTCACCATCCTAGTTCACATAACCACCCCACATGTAGCTAGAACTTAACACAACCCTCCAGTCCACATGCACTGGTGTTGTCACAATACCACCGTTTTTCTTTATCATCAGTTTCAAGTTTCAACATGCCTTAGTACTGATTTTTAATCATTCCTTCATCTTTTTGATTAAGTCGTTTCAAATTCACTTTATTTTCATCCGTATGTGACCCTCCTAACATGAGACAACCAGGATGGTGTGTTATTGTGACAACACAGGAGAACGTTCCAACATGAGCTGTCGTAGTTTAACGCCACCGCCGTGTTCCTGGACTTCACTTCTTCTCCTGTGGCTTCTGTAGAACACCAAGCTTAGTGCACCAATGACCGTGGACGGTGGGAGCAGCCCGATGGTGAAGCCCAAGGGCGACAAGCAGGTGGAGTACTTGGATTTGGACCTCGACTCGAGCAAGTCGACCCCACCTAGGAAGGTAGGAAGTGTGTCGGACCCTCCGCCGCCACGTTGGGGAGGATCAGCGCCGACTCTGTTCTTTCCCGTCTGCAGATGAAAAACAACGGAACGGGCATGGCAGCATCAGACGAGCGTGTTGACTACGTGGTTGTGGACCAGCAACGGACACAAGCCCTCAAGAGCACCCGGGAGGCCTGGAACGATGGCCGCCAGTCCACAGAGACAGACACGCCGTCCAAAGGACCCAAGTGATACTGTGACCACCCACCTTCCAAAGCCCCAAACTACTGTTGGACTGGAGGTTTTGTGCTTTTGGAAGATCCAGATGTCACGTTCCACCTCGACAACATCCGAAGTGTGCGTGGAGGCCTCTGGAGCTCAGTGGCCACTCAGCCGTCTCTGGTTTGCACCGCTGTGGGACCGTGTGCAGGTGTGTACGTGTACGGTGTGTTGGCCAGGAATAAGCTGTGTGCAGTATGAAAGCAGGTGGAAACCCAGACTGGACTCGTGAACCTCAAACATTCTCTGCCGCCCGTACCAGATTGATTGGTTCTTCTCCTTCAGTGGACCACGAGATGACCCAGAGTTCACATTTCCTTAAGTTGTAGCACAGTTTGACTTTGTTTAGGGAGAGGAAGTGACATCACTTACATGATCACAGTCGTTTGCCAGTGCAGCTTGTTGTCAGTATCTTCTGCTTGAGCAGGGTTACGTTTTCCATGGTCACTGATCCCAGGTCAGTTATACGATGTCCTTACTAATAACAGGAGTTGCAGCGAACGGCTGAAGCTGGTATTATCTGTATTATCTGTACCCCAGAATAAGTTGCCATGGGATCATCAGATCATGCAGTACGACGAGCTTTCACATCGTAGTGAGTCAGGTCTTCATTTGACTTGTAACCAGCTTCAGCTTTGGATTCACTCATGGTTTTAATCCACTGAATATGATTTGCTTTGTGGGAGCGCTTCGATCTGTTGTCGTGGAAGTGCACAGACTGTACAAAAGTGTTATGTATATAAACAGGAGAAGTGTCCTTTATTTGTATGGACTATCCAGTGTGTCTGACTCGAAGGTGTGCGGATTCTGCAGGGTAGAATCCTGTGCCTGTCTTAGTTGGTATCATGATATGTGATCAATGAATGAATTACTGTGAGTTTTTAAAAACAACGTGACAGGTTTTCTATAAGTTATACAAAGGTATCAAACTTAGGTTAGAGAGCAAGAGAAAACAAATCAGGTACGCTATAATTCAGACGAATACAACGGCTTTCCACTGCTAATTTATTTCTCAACTTACTTCATCTGGCGGATGTATTCTGCATTCATACTGACCGGTGGGTCAGTTCATTTCCAGCGTGGGTTTAACTTATTTCAAAAATGGAACAGTTTGTGGAAATAAAAGGCCTCTTGACGTTTCATCGACAGTGAGAACACACTTTGTGCCTACAGTATGGATCTTTGCTTTGCTAACTCTCATGCCGACGTCCCAAGCGTTTAGCGTCACAGGACCGTCCGTGCTGTACATACTTCTGCCGTCAAACCGATTCACTCGTATCATTTGAAAAACGTGCCTCCTAAGTCGTCTTCATGCTACTTCCCTTGCTCCTTGTTGCGGTTTCTTTGTGATACAGACTGCAACATGGGTGATGCTTTATCTTTTTTAATGAATCTCAACAGAACATGTACATTTTGAAAGTGGACTAAATAAAATCCAACCTCCTTATGCTTGTGTGTGTGTCTCATAAATGTGATTGGTGCAGATTGACAGTGACGTTAAAAAGCCACGAAGACCCATACAGTACCCATGTCTACAACGCCTGTTTCTACCCTGTGTGTGTTCACCTCCTGTGTACATGACGCCCTGATATCGACCAGTGTCCATAGGCGTGGTCCCATCCAGGTTAGAAATAAACAACACCAAAGTAACGTAAATTATGACACGTTTACAACATGAATTGAGTACAGATTCGGGCAGTTTAATAACTTGTGTGGGATGGGGAATAATTGTGCCACCTAAGTCTCACGTATAAGCTGCCTAAATGGATCTCGCAGACGACAAACATCCCTTTTCGTGTGTGTTTGTCGATCCTGGAATGTTCCGTCAAATTAGTCGTTATGTGTCAGAGGAACTTGGCAAAAAAGCTCCAACTTGCTTGCAGTTTTGCAGGGCCTGATAGTAATAGGCATAATGACTGTAGCTCTCCTCATCCAATGAGTCCGAGTCCGAGTCCCTGCTCAATCTGGACTTGTCCTCTGTTGTACCTAAACTGACCGCTAGATGGAGCTGTTGGTTGAAGAACCTTCCTGCTCTATTCCATTTGCATCCTCTCCTCCTTTCCTGCCCTTCAGTGCTATCGTTTCTCGTGATACCCTCCTGCAAGTGTGTGTGTGTGTGTGTACAGACCAGCCAGCTCTCAGGCACCCTGGACTCCTGCCATGAGGATCTGTGCCAATACGGACCCAAAAATTCATGAAGTTGGAATTTAGATGCATTTTTAACTCCAGACCATTAGTGGCTGTGTCCAGCACAGTTGAGGAAACAGATTTCCGTCACATGACATTGTGTCTGGCTGGGCTTCCTTCAGGGGGAACCTGTGGTTAAATATGTATGACCTTATTCTGCATCTGCACTTTGTGACGTTTGGACACACCCTTTCTGTCTGCGACGGGTTCACACTCAGGTGTGGAACCGTGTAAATCCCCTGTGTTGTTAAAGCAACAATCCCCACAGCTACAAATGTACTTCAGACATACACATACGGCTGATGTTATGGCTGCTCGTGACCGCTGAATCGTGAACCAATTAACAGCGTTATTGATTAGAAATGGAGACAGTCGGACCCCCTGGACGAACGCCGGAGGAATACTTTCTGCTTTAGTTCTGCCAAAGATGATCAGCCAACATCCTTTCCACGTGCATGTGGCTACTAAGTCTGTCTGGGCCTTCTCTTGCGTGTCTCATGTCCCCAATGCACTGAAGGTACATGCAGCAGCTGAACTTGATTTTTTTTTTTTATCCATTTCATTTGTCTCTGAAAAGGTCAAAAGTCAGTCAGAGGCAGACGAGTTTAAAGATACACAGTATGTTGACTAACTACTGCTAACACACATAATGAGCAATAAAATGACAAGGCACAAGACAAACAAAGGGCAGACACAGGAAGTAAACAAACAGGATGGTGGTGAAAGGAGAAAGTTATTGATCAGTTACTAATTCCTTAAGAACTCAACTAATGGCTAACCTACCATGTGTGAAGGTTGTTGCTGAAGAGCAGTGTGTGTGTGTGTGTGTGTGTGTGTGTGTCAGTCAGTCAGTCAGTGAACTCGCCCTGAGGTGTCCCTGGGCTTTTGACATCAACTCTTATGAGTACCTCAGAGATGGAACAGCCTACTTGACTTCAGGAGCTGAGGCTGGGTTGTCCTTGAATGGCGTCCTGGATGGATGGATGGATGGATGGATGGATGGATGGATGCCAATAAACCTCTGTTGAGACTGTGTTTTATAATAAAATCAGTCACATTTGTGAATTCATGTGCGTGAGGAGCTTCCAAGAGGCGCTCAGAGTCAGAGTCAGAAACATCCTGATGCTCAGTGTCTGGGAGAAACACTTCCCTTCCATCTATCTTTTCCCGTGGAGCAGAACAGATGTCTCATTTAATATGTGATACATATTTAACTGGAGTTCAAATCACAGCCGACCTGACGAGCACCACGATAACTCCCAGGTACAACTGGCCTTGAGGGTAGTAAACCTTTTTTGTCAGAGAAAATGAAGACGACGTGATCACTGAGCTGCTTTCGGACAGTTAATGATGGCTGCAGTTACTTGGCGATGAATAGCAGAGATGTGTAGTTTGCCAGTAAAGCACAAGAAATACCGGAGAACAACGTGTCTTTCTTGCCAGGTGTGTATTTTAAATAAGACTGAAAGCAAAACTAAATCTAAATCTAACAGACAGTGAAACAACTCGGCTGCTGACGGTGGGGGGGACACAACAGCTGGATGCGTTTTACATTTGGGATAAGACTCATCAAACGTCTCACTCCAGGACCCCAGGAGATGGTCTGATTTTATCCTGTCGGTTGGGGGGGGGGCATGATACATGTAGTTACATGGGGCAGAGTGAACAACGGTAATGCTATCTTTTGAATATTTATTGATTCATTAAAATGAATTGGCTGTTGAAGGTTCATGAGTGTGTGTGAGTCTGTGCAGTGTTCTGGACGTGTGGCCCCTACTTCATAAAACAGGACGTATCCCAGACAGAACCCCCCTGTCAGCTTCCTATGTATTTATTGATCAGGTAAACTAATCCCCTAATTCTGTTTATGAGCTTCTCTCCTTCATACATACGTGTCTCCCTGATCACGCCGGCTGTCCGTAACCTTTAATGTAATCACCTAATTACTGCGAATGTCACCGCCATATTGGAGCAGAATTAGAAGTGACTGGATGTGGCTGATAAATCATTCCTTGCTCAAGTTGTTGTCTCTCGGTCAGATGAGGCTGGTGACAGGATGACAGGTGACCATATGGCGCTTGTCAAGTTGGAATCCTCATTAACAGCTGCGGTGTTCATGTAAGCGGGGGGTCCCATGTCGGACTTGTCAGGCGTAGACTACTGATAATATCATCATATACGGGATGTATTCACGATGAGGACCTGACGTCTGGTTTCTCAACACTAATACTATTTTCATGGACCCGTCCATAGAAGTGAACATGTAAACACCAAACCTGGGGAGGACGCGTCTTAGTCAAGAACAAATCAGAAAAACACTGTTCCTTCACTCAGCCGGCACATATGTCCTAATAATCCTTAAATGCAGTCCAGCCTCCTTTTTATATTCATAATTTCTTTCAAAATTGTTGGCATTTCTTTTTTTAGCCTTTAGCAATCAGGCTCCTGGAACCTATTCTGCAGTCAGCCACCGGGGGCGATAGGGAGCACGAGCCGAGATACCTGAGGAGCTGTCACATCACTGGTTTCAACTGAAGCAACAACAAAATGAAGCAACGACGTTGTCTTCATACCTCAACGTAAACAAACCACGACAGTCATACGAGCTCCAGCGACTGTAGCCCACGACTTCTCGTGAGGTACCTGTGGTATCGGTACTTCTCAGTCCTACTCACGGATCGACAACTCTTGAATGGAGCGACCTTTTCTGATAGTGATTTTCATCTCAGTTGTGTAGCTTCTTTAAGAGAGTGATTTTCTTCATATTGTGTTTTAACGGATTCCTGAAACCCAGTTCAGCTCACTATTGTCTTCCTCATTGTCGTTGCCTGTCAGTCAGAGTGCAGGGAGAACGTGTAAGGTTGATGTTTGTTTTCTTCCTTTTCAACACCATGTTCTCATATGTCGACACACACGCATGTTCACACAACGATGACAAAGAGGAAAACTGCTTCTGCCCACTGGAATGAAGTTCACCGACATCCGGGCAACACATCTTCACATCGTGCCTACACGCTACGTTTAGACAGGAAACAAACACTTGTGGCCAGTCTGGTTATTTCCAGTCACAGGCAGAGCCAGCAGCAGACAAAGCTTCTTTCCTGGGGTGTCGAAACAGAACAAAACCAGTTGGTTGGATCCAGGAAAACACCTCAAGCCCCTTTGTTGGAGGAGATTTTAATTAGGAAATACAAATACAACTTCACATGTCTCCATTCACAACGGCCACGGTGTGACGCAGCCGAGGCCGGTGTCCCAGCTGTGTCCTCCTGACCCTCCCTCTGCCTGGAACGCTGGTCCGGGGGGTCGAGCTTATGGGGCCACTTACACAGGTACACGTGACTGGGTGTTTGAACGTGAATATGAGCAGCACGACACACACCTCGTTCCTCGTTTTCAGTTGGAGGAAAAGTTCAGTCTGTTGTCAAAGCAGAAATCACAGCGCACTCCGACGACAGCGCAGGTTAATTAACACCTTCAGTGTGAGTGAACAATCACTCCGTTGGCTGGACTTCATAATGTACATGCATGTCATATTAATGGAGGACATGAACGTTTCCTCAGGAGACATGTTTGCCCTACAAGGCCTAATTGGGCTGCCAGTACAATTCATTTGATGAGGGGACGGAGCTGCACGCGTCCTCTGCTGCAGCCAGCTGATTGCAACAATTAGTCCAATTATCAGCTGCAGAACAGAGAAAGAGAGAGAGAGAGAAAAAAAAAACCAACTGATGAAACGTAAAAGTAATGATCCTCGTCAGATGACTGGAACCAGCCTCAGTTCTACCTTTATTCATAATGAGATTCAAAATGAGAAAATTCTTTGGTGTTAAGGTGCAGTCAAGAGGAATAAAGAATAATAATGGGAAAAAAAAGGAAAGTGCTTCATCATTTCTATGTCTTTCTATGACTGTCGTCCTTTTCAAACCTTTAATCCCATTAAGATCGAACAACTCAAAAGTACTCGATCGGTGCTCGTTAGATGTTCTATGTCAGCAGCATCCTCACGACACAACTCACAGCAGCGTTATAGAACAAGGAATGAAGGAATAATAACGAATGAAGCTTTTTGAACCTACGCTAGAATAGTACGTGCACCTTGTTGTTAATACAGACAATATCAAGGTACTGTTGCTAAGCAGCACTGACTGTTTGATGTCTTTCCTAGGGTCATAGGTCACGGTGTTAAAATAATTGTCCCATTTTGCAAACAGGACCCAAGGTGCAGAGGGTACAAAGGGGCCCTCAACTTACTGAGTCCTTATTGTCCAAAAACAGGAACAACTTCAGCAAAACGTACAACTAAAAGTCCAAAGAAATCGTGAGAAAACAAAACAGGTTTTGTTCAAAAATAAAACGTTAAATGGACCTGGAACAGAACGAACAGATGAGACACAGAGGAATCTCATTCCGATTGTTCCCTGAACGTAAACTCAAACTGCTCTTTCTGCTCAGTGTGTGAATGTGCACTGACTCTTACCCGTCCCAGTCAAGTCAGTGATGTTCCTGGTTGAAGGGCTGAGAACAGATGCTCTCCTCAGTATCAGACCAAGCATAAGGCTTCCTGGCAGCTGTCCAGAGGGGAAAAGGTCATTTCAAAACCCTCTCTGTCGCTCCCTCTCTTCTCACTCTCTCTCTCTCTTTTTTTTTTTTTTTTTTTTTTACCAAAGCTGCCTCTAATCAGATTTACCAGGGGCTGGAGGATTGAGCTTTTGTGTGTTACTGCAATGTCATCAGCCGAGATTTAGAGCCGTAAAAACCATTACTGTATTGCAGTGATGATTGTATGAGAAGAGTTGGATTCAATGTGGAACCTGAATTCACTTTGGGGGTTGTGTTATTTTCCACTCGGGAGATGCGCTGCACATTGGCACAGACCCATTAACTAAGCTGATTATTATATTAACGGCACGATTCTTTTCTTCCAGACACTTTAGGGTGCCTAGCGAAGTACTATAAATATCTGTGGCTCCAGAAATGTCTGACAGTATTAAACAGATTTACTTTATTGAGGCTAATGTCACAGCAGGGCTGAACGTTACCCAACAGCTCACAAACAGTCAGCGTTGTTGGTCGTCTGCGTCTTTAAAACGACGCTGTGCTCTGTCGGCAGGCAGCAGTTCATTTAAGTGCAGTATTGATTGATGGGCAAACGTCCATTCATCTTTGTTTGCCTGATAACAATGTGGTATTTTCTCTGCCCCCATCTCGCCTTGGCTGTTTCTGCCTCTGTCTTCACTTTTTGCCTGGTGGCGTGTCAGCTCTTCATATTTGCAGCTCCTTGTCGTATACACTATCTCAGAGAGCGTCAGCAGGAAAACACACAGCCTCAGGGACTGTTAGTTTTTCAAGTCATGTCTGCAGGGATCAGTTGACTAGATACGTCTGGTGTCAGGTCTTGTGAGGAAAATGCCCCTGACGGGTTCCTTTCCTCATACTAACGTCACCACGGTAACAATTGAATCTGTTCATGTCCTGGTCATATGTGCCGAAACATTTCACTGAGCAACAATTGAAACAAAAGATCACATGCTGCGGTTTGAGTTGTGTGTTTAAAGGATCTTCAGCGCTGCTGTGTTTTGACATTTGAAACCAGACTGATCAGGACATGAAGCCGTTTGTCCAGGTCCGTCCGTTCCACTCGATACCCAACCCAACTGTGAAACATCTCAACTTTGTCATTTAAAGCTGATCACCGTGCTGATGGAACAGTAGCGTGACATCACAGTTCTGGTGAGTTCTGTGACTTCTCCTTTACAACTGTAATGTCACTCTGGGCAGCTATCGATGATGTTACTCTATGAGCCATATTGGTTTTGCATGGTTTTGTGTATTTCTACCCCACGCCACTAGGGGGCTGTATTTTGTCGTGTGGCTCACGTGACCTGGGGTCAGCCCAGGTCGGCCATTTTAACTACGAGAAAAGCAGGTTCAGCTGCTGCTGCTTGGAAATCCAACAGTGGTTGGACTGTGCCCTTTGCCTGCGGTCAGTATTCGGTTTGTTATTTTGTTGTAGTTGCTGTGAATTCTGAGTCTGTCTAATTGCTGCTGTATGATTCATGCAAGACAATAAAACCGCAAGTTTCAGAGAGAAATGTTCAGGGAAGAACATGCTGGCCGGTCCTGGAGGATCACTGCTCCAGGGGACAGTCGCTGTCTTTTTCCAAAAAAGATTCTGAACCTGTGTGTCTCCTCTAGTCACCGACCAATTCAATATTTAGAACTAATGATTGTTGACACCTGCACATCGCAGAGTATTTATTTTTGCAGCGTCATAAAATCAGAGGGACGTTACAGTTCTTTTGAACGTTTCAGTTAACAGCTGTATGATGGATTGGAGTTATAGATGATGAACAGGAGTAATGGGGTCTCTGCTCGTGGTTTGGTATGAATGTATGAATGTGTGAATGTGTGAATGTGTGAATGTGTGCTGCAGCATTTCTCTGAACTCCAAACTTAGACACTTGAAGATTAAGATGAAATGGTCTACTTGGTTTGTGTCAAGGACACATCGTCCTTGACAGTCCAGACTCGGGTCTAAAACACTGCCAGTTCAAAACCTTTGTCCAGACAAACTGCAGTTAATGGGAGAACATGAACTGGCACAAACATGGACAGTACGATTGCTTTGTCGTGCATTAAGAGGGTAATAAAACACAATCGTTGTGTACATGGTGGATATAAGTCAGGAAAAACTCCAGCAGAAATGAAACGTCCATGCATGAATGCAGTGTTGCGTTACGCACGCTTCCCCCCACGTCCATCAGAATAAGAGAGTGGGGCTGTCTGAAAAGGCTGCATTAGTTTAAAGTGCACAGATAAATCACACCGCAGAGTATTGGCGCACTCTGAAGTTATGGTCTCCCACAAAAAAAAAAGCAGTTTAACTCTTGGCCAGAATAAATTGCAGTGAAACATGGAGACAGGAATATGTTGAGGGATCCAGTTTATGTGTTTGGCATGGTGAAAGGCCTTTTAGTACTGGAGTCTGTGACACCTGATTCATGAGAGCAGCCATGTTCCTCTCCAAAGCTCTCCATTTTGTAAATGATGCTCAGGAGTGCATTTTTCTGCGTTGACATGCGACACTCCTGCACCTGCTTGATTTGGATCTGGATGAATATTCATGGAGCTGCTCTCAGCCAATCGACTGTCGTTTGCGCTGATATCGTCGTACAGAGAGGAGCAACATATGGTCGAACCAATTGGAGAGTGAATGGGAGACTGCCGCGTTGGACTGTGTCACTTGGGCTCTGCGTCCTCTCCAGTCTCTGTCTCCTGTCTCTTGTCTGTCGGCTCCTTAAACCTGATTTATTGCTTGCTTCAGTGTCAAATCGATGGTGCAGGGTCTGCGTCGACACGTTGCCCAGGGTCGTAGCCCCCAACCAACACAAGAGAGACTGGACAAAAGTATTTTACTCATGATCCATCCAAAAGAAGTTTTATTTTGAAAATGAAGTGCATCTGCCTCTGGACACTGGTGAAAACTCTTGTCTTGGTCCCTGCAGTGAAACTGTTAGCTAGCGTAAGCTAGCAAAAGTGAGTGAACACAAATGTCTTTGGAGAGGCTGAGGACCAGTGAGACCGAACATCTTCCAGAAAAAGAAGACGATATCAGCAGCAGTCCTACTCAAAACACGGGTTTATCGTTACAGGAGATTCACGTGCACCAAGACCGCGCTACATAATATGTGGTGATGACGTGATACGTCTGCAATGACAGCGCCCGAAGGTGAGCTGGACATGAGCATCACACGTTGGTCGTCGTTGACTCCCATCGCTCTGATATGGGATCGGCTTGTTGAAGAAAACCAGTCTCAGGGCTCTGGCTAATTACTGCAACGGCATTGCATGTTTTCTCCATACTTGGCTTTTATTTGTTTCCATGCCGGTCTGTGGTGCAAAAAAGGTTGGGGATTGCCGGCCTAGGGCGCAGTCTGACGTGCGCCTCTCCAGAAATGTATCGCAAATTCAATCAGCAACGGACTGAATCACACAGCGGTGTGACGCGATGTGGAGCTACGCAGACTGTGCCACAGGCGATACGTCGACGCCCGACCCTACACCGCAGGTGTGCTGTGGATTCCAGGCAGAAGCATAAATTAGGCTTCAATGTTCACAGCGGCGTAGGGCGCCCACGTGAGGTAGGGTGTGAGCGCCGTGTAAGTCAGAAGCACAAATCAAACTTTATTCATGAACAACATTTCATCTTGCAACTTAAAATGTAACTGAAGAAGAATCGGGGTCGTTATTTTGCAAAGACTGTTCCGACGCGCCAAACTCTGAGTTGCTGCTGTTTGACTCTGAAGACGCTGGAGCAAAAACAGCAGCGACTCAGAGAAGAGATGGTGCAGTCTCAGCAGGACTCGTCTGGTTGAATAAGACACAAAAAAAACCTCTGCAAGTAATTTAATGAGCTCGGAAGGAGTCGTAACCTGTGTGGAGTTCACAGATTCCACTGGAGGTTCCAGGAGCTGTTGATGTTAATAAGCTTATTAAAGGATTATTTTAGTGTTTATCATCTCAAACTCACCAGTATGATTTAAAAGTCTATTGAATAAAAGACTCAATCATCAAAGCTGTCATGACGAGGTCTGTTTTGGAGGCAGTGAACGTTCGGTAGCTTCCAGAAGTATCGTCACTCACAGACGCTAGCGGTCCGTAGCCTGTCTCTCTCCTCAGTAGCCACAGTTACGCCTCATTATCTGCCTGTGATAGTTTCATGTAACAGCAGCGCTGCCCCGGCCCCACGCTGCTCTCTGGGACCCAGCTGGGCATTTTCCAGGCTGCTGGACCAGTGCTGGTCTAACCTCGCCCCCCCCCCTCCACCAGACAAACATTTTATTGAAAGTGTCAAACAGAGCTGGTGCAGCTTTAAACATCTTTCCCCCTTTCTTAGGTGACTACTGATGTGTGTCGTGTTGATTTTCTGCCACTTCTGAACGTCAGTTTTATCATAATGACACATGAATCTACACCCACTTGGATCTTTTAAGTGTTTTGTCTTTCAGAGTTGGATGAGTGAACCGACAGAACCAGTAAATGCATCTGCTCTGAAACAAATACTATGAGATGAAGTCGGTGATCCTCATCCACATTCCCTACATGGACCAGAACTCCAAGTCAGTGGTCACAGTGGACCAGTGGACCAGTGGACCAGGACCAACCTGGGCCAGCCTCCCGCTTGTTTTCTCCTTGTGCCTCTGTCACTCTGTGGATACACAAACCCAAACACAGTTAGGTTCAGAAGAACCTTTATTGGTTGTCTGTCTCCAAACGTCAGCGCTGGGACTGACTGGCGGTCAGTCCAGGGTGTGATCCGCTTCTCACCCAATGTCAGCTTGGACTGATTGGGGGGATTTGGTTACAGGTTGGATTAGAACCCAAATTCCATTAAATATATCCTGTGGATTGGTGGCTGTCGGCTCTGTGTGCGTCTGTCACACATATTCAGTAAATAGGAGACAAAGAGAACTTTAAAGTGTTTGTGGAGCTAAGCAACAACAACAATCATGCCCAGAAGAAAACACAGTGACACCTGGTGGTGGTGAGGAGAAAGCAGTGCTGACACTAAAACACATAAAACACATAAACCACTCTGACCTTCCTCCTGGCAAACATACAGTCCCTTTACCACAAGACTGATGATCAAAGACTGCGTCATTGCCGTCCTGTTTCTTCCATCTCGTTTCAGATGTTTCTTCTGTGGAGTTGTTCCCTGACAGCAGAGTTCCAGTCCCTCTACCATCTGTATATGCCAACGTTTGCCAACACTCAAACTCCAGAGCGCGTGGTTCATTTTTCCTTTTGAATTACAGATCCATTCCAAACACTGTCATGTGCCAATCGTCACGTTGATCAGCGCTGGAGTGTGGGGGAGTCAGTCTGATGACATGCTGGTGTTTGTAACGCTGCACAAATGACCACTCTGTTGCATCCAAACTCTGTTGAGGTGACATGTGTTCCTTCTAGAGTGTTCCTTCTAGATGAGATAAAGCCCACTCAGTGTTCCCATGGAAGATGGATGGTTGTTTCACCACTTCCTTCCTTATCTTTTCATTCTTTTTGCGTCTTCCAGTGCCTTGCTATGAGACAGGAGTTCCTGAGCTATCATATCTTCTACCTGGTTGACTCACAGAGCTTCGAGTGAGACTCTGTTGAGTGTGTGGGGATAAGAAGATTGAACCAACAAACACATGGATGGTGTCAAATAGTTCAGTCAGGTGAAAAGAAGACAGGTGAAGTAAATAAAATTCAAATAACACATTTAGAATATCTTTATGGAGCACCTGAGGATACAATTTCATTGGTGCTCAACGGGGAACTAATGAGGTCCTTCACTGCCCGGAGCTAACAGAGTTCTCCAGAGTTCTCCAGACACTGGTGGTGGTGGCTGGCGGACCATCTTCCTGTGTTGTTGTGCTTGCAGGCTGATGATCCCTCAAATGAGCGTTGAAGGGTCTGACAATCTGAGAGGGGGGACCTATTTAAAAAGAAGTAGCCTCAAGTGTCCCTCAGGAGCGAGTACAACAGCCCTGTGACAGGGGAAACTTTTACTTGACAGGATCAAAACTACATGTTGCTTTCATCATCACGTTCAATTCACTGGGGATGAGATCTGATATGATGAGTCAGTCATACATGAATCCGTCAGTCAGGGTTTAGATTTTTAAATGTGTGGTATGGTGAACTGGACTTTGTGTTCTCTGTAATACAGCATCATATACAGTACATACAAGATTCTTCCTACAGATTTGTTGAAATGAAAGGGCCTTGAAGGCACCACCGCACACAGGACTGTCTTTTTTTTTTTTTTTTTTAATCCCGTATTGATGGGGACAGCAGCCTTGCAGCCCATCTGGCATTTGCCAGATTGCCAGTCTGGGTGTGATTGTAATAATTACATAATAATTAATTCAAGTGAAAGTGACTGTGGAGAAGGTCAGAGCTCTGAACAAGCTCTAAGGCCATTGTTTGTGCCCTAGGTGCTTCCTCTGAACACACAAACGATTTGAATACTTCTGACCCCATAAAAAAAAGTCATTTATTTTGTTTCCAGTGCCGGTCGGCTCATTTTATCATACTGAATCAATGACATTAGTCTGTGAGATTCACACAGACTATGTTGGCTGTTTTCTTCTTTTCTAATGGGATCAGATTATTCCTCTATCAGACAGTGACACGTGCAGCTGAAAGTCACATACATGTACAGGTATACGTCAGCTGTGTTTTATAGGTGAGGTGTCGCCAAGAATCTCACTTACTTGTACATTCTCACAAAGGTTCATTTTATTTTATTCAACTACAAAGACGCTATGAATGACATAATTAAATCTTCCTCCCACTCTTGGACACAATCCAGCTGTAGATAGAAGCCAAAGGTGCTTGCTCTTTATTTTCTTCTGTTCACCAGATCAGCTGTTGTGATTTGAGTGCAGGCGGGCATCATGATGGAGTGCTAACACCACACGTAGACGAGGACCTTCTGTTGATCTCCGTCTCCCCGGAGAACCCGGCTTAATTCTGCTCATGAATTGTCATAAGCTGCTTTCATGCAGAGAAGTGCAAGAACATCTCGAGCTCATGAAGCTCCAGGTGACTAGAGGGAGAGGTTCTGTTCGACATCCTTTGTGTCTGTGGTGTCTCCAGTGTCGGTGTGTTGGTTGTGTCAGATATTTCAAACGCGTTGGACAAGAAGTCAGTCATGTCTGACTTCAAACACTGAGTTCATTTCAAGCTTAGGATTGGCTCCAGCAAAAGTACTTTGAGAATATTCTAACAGGAGATTCAATAGTTATCGTCTTACTTTGGCTGAACATATATTTATGTTGGTTGTAAATGACTGATCTTCCAGGGTCCTATGAGACGCAGCTTCCATGTTGTCTGTAAGTGCAGCGAAGATGCATGAAAAACCTCCTCGATGACCTGACGTAACGCTGGAAACAACCTGATGCCTCGTGCTGAATTAATTATCTGGAACTACTATTTCTATTATGACATGAGGAAATCAAAGTGCATCAAGATAGAAATGCAGCAGAGTAAGTCCTGGGAGAAGTAGTTGTGGTGGTGCAGTGTGCAGTTGTACGTATCCTTGTGGGGAGAGATGGGCCAGGGGAGACGGGATTAGCTTCACATTGCAAATACCACAAAATCGTTCATTATTCATTCTTCCTCCTGCCAATGTGAAGTATTACAGTCTCATCCAGTCTTGACACGCTCTTCCCCAATCCACAAGGGGCCTTTGGTAGAACTGCTGTTCCCACACAGTGCTGCTAAATGGCTCATTAGTGAGGCTGAGGTGTCGCGTACTGAAGGACAAATTTATTGGCTCTGTGGTTTTAGCTGTGTTGTCCTATAAGAGTGTGTCTGGAAGCTAATATTACACAGAGAAGACAACAGTCAGTACACGGTCTTTGTGTAGAACAAAATGAAATCAAGTCAACTGTTTTTCTTTGTTTTTTCCTTCTACCACATCCTATTCTCCTTTATGGAAAAAGAGTAAATAAAAATGTAAGTTATCTGATTCACATGAGCAGCTTTTTGTGATGAGACACGGAAGAGGTTTTCCAGCCACAGACACCTCGGGCAGACCCAAGGCTACGTGTCGATGGCCTTCTGCCTCGACCAGATGGGCTGGAACAAAGAGGGACGGGGACAGAGAGGGACTGAAAAGCAGGACAGACCTTTGTATCCCTACACTCGATGCATTTGTTGATCAGCTACAGAGAAACAAAACAGTACCACGTGTTTTTTAAAGGTAAAGGCTTTTAAAATCAACTCATCGCTTCCAAGAGCCAACAGTGCAGGTTTGCCGTGTTTGTTCTGCGGTCGATGGCAGTAGGAGGAACCTGGATAAGGAAGCACATCCACCATCCAGCAGGAGGAATTCTCTGACCTCTGCTGACCTCCCATTACCCCTTTGGACCTGATACAAACTACAACCCTGAAGTCATTCAGGCATAAATGCTGTGGAGATGTAACATGAGTATGAAACACAAACCTCTAACTCATGGATGTTAATGACCAACAGCCTGCTGACAGACATTAGAGCCTTTAGAAGAAGGATCCTTTCTTTGATATGAAC
This sequence comes from Aeoliscus strigatus, assembly GCA_901007665.1. Lineage (NCBI taxonomy): Eukaryota > Metazoa > Chordata > Actinopteri > Syngnathiformes > Centriscidae > Aeoliscus > Aeoliscus strigatus. The sequence goes on from CAAKHB010003723.1 coordinate 76,406, forward strand.
ACCTCAGGTGTTCCACTACACACAATGAAAACACCTGTTTCTGTTCTGTCCACTGACAGAGGGGGGTTGTGTTGCATGGGCTGTGATTGAGTCAATGAAGTTATAATTTGTCATCTTGGGTTATATTGTCAGTATAGTTCACTACTTAACTGAGAGGAAATGCACCAGACGTGCGTTGTTTCAGAGTGTCGTGTGTTTGGGAAGAAGCCTGCGTGTGGAAATGGGCTTATGATTGGAATTCTGTGAGGTGAGCCGCTATCACTGACTGGATCTGCACTTCAGAAAACCTACGCTGGCATGTTTGTCTTTAAAAATGGGATGTCGCAAAATGTTCCACGTTTATTTTGACTCTCTGCCTCCCTCCGTCTGTCTTGAACCTTTCTGTTTCTGCTGTTCTTCACAGTCAGTTTTAGATTGTATCAATGTGTCTGCACATCAGGTGCTGGCACCGGGAAAACAATAACATAACGGGCTACCACAAAGTCTGTCACAAGGTGCTATGTTTTTGACACCCAATGATGCCGGATTCTGCATGCGACGTCTCCAAAGTGGGTCGTCCTTGAACGGCGTTGTGTTCTCCAGATGTTTGGTCCTGACGCTTGCGCTTCCTGATCAGCAACTTAGTGGTTCCTTGGCTGGTGATTGGCTGATGGCGCTGGAGGCTTCAGATTCAGATTCAGTTTTATTGATCCCTTTGGATCACTGCTTCAGGAAAATTAAAGTTCCAGCATCACAAAGTAAAGGCAGCACACAGAATAAAGAGCAGCACTCAGGTGAGAAAAAGTGGAGAAAAGAGAAAATAGAAGATATAAGAAGATGAATATATACACATAAAGGATTGCACCATGTATTATGTATTATTCAGATGCAGTTTGGGCTGCAGGTTTTCAGAGTTTTGGTCTGAAGTTCTGGTAATGATAAAATCTGATAAATGGATTCTTAGTTTGTGGAGAGGGATTGAAATGTTGGCTAGGTGTTCAGGATCCTCTAAAACTAGAATCTAAAAAACTCATAAAAACAAAAAGAAGACAGGTAGGATTTGTTACAACGAAAGCGTTTTGATGGTTGTAGTCTTCAAAATAAAAGTGTAAAAACTCAGTTTAACTGTAGGCACTAATACTCAAGCTTCAGAGGCACAATTTGGTAACAAAGGAAGAAAACAAATAAAAATGGATGCTCAGAAATGCTCCTAGGATGAAGACAAAAACGACGGAACGCTCCTCGGACAAAGGCTGCAGTCCCTCTTTATCGGATTACTCAATACTATGCATGCTGATATCCAATCACAGCTCAAGTAACAAGTTAGCGGAGGAGAAGGAGATACTAGTTGTAATTTACCACTGGCGGGGGCTCAATGCCCGTACCAGCCCCCAGGAGACTTGAAGCCAACAATTAATTCATTCATCTTATGGGTTAATGTTCACCAAACACCATGACCCAATGTATGAACTCTTGTAAATACTGACACAGAATGTATCACGAGGTATCCTAGTGTAACTAACTAAACATCATTCCTCATCTAACGATAAGAAAGAATCAGGACCAAGGATCTGTACCAAGATGAAAGATTATTAAGATTAAATGGTTCAAGCGTACTAGAAGATAGAACATCCAAGACATATCGGCATTCCACATTTCACACTGGTGACTGAAGTCTGTAGTAAGACATCAGAGTACGTCATCAGATGAGGCAACACTGGAGAACAGTAAACATCAAAACATCCATGATTCTGATGTCAAACCACAGTAAACTGGTAGTGAGTACTTATAGTAACGTTCTTATATACCAGTATACTATGTATGTATGATCACATTTGTTTGGTCACAAATGAAACAAAGGGATCTCAGAGTCTCAGTTCTGCTCAGAATGTATGAAAAGGTCCGGGGTTCAGTTTGGACCCCAAAGAGGAGAGTGGGGGGTTTGAGGTCTTTGGAGTCACAAACTGTAGAGGAGACGAAGATTCTTCTTCCCGGGAGGTGTCTGTGTTATGTCAGCAGTGACTTCTTGGTTTGATGCCCAGAGAGTGAACATAGGGGAAGGAGGACCGTTCCTAGTTCTATAGCTCCATGTTGAGGAGCAGTCAGCAGGGGTCACGCTGCTGTGACCTCTGACGAGCTGATTCACGAGTGGTGAGGAAGGAATGTGGAGGACTGATACCAAGCAGGGTGTCCACTACACACACCTTCAGATTGTTCACATTTTACACCATCTACATTTTAATATTGTACAACTTTAAGTTGATGAGAAAATGGTCCAACTTTGCTGTTGCCTCCACTTCCTGTTTCCATTTTTGAACAGCGACATGCTGTGACATTGCTGGGAACTCTGAATATGGGATTTTTATTTATTGTTTTTTACCCTGAGGCACAAAACCTCTACCCAACCCATACATACACTCACACTCCAATTGAAATTCATGAGTGGAGGGGAGAAAAAAACAAAACCACAAAACAAGCAAACACAAACAAAACCAGTCAGATTGACGAGCACCAGGCTGTTACATATGAAACACACGTTAACTCTGCTGACAGACCTGACTGTTTCAATGCCAGGGGAGGTGGGAATACTATCAGTGGGCTGAGGCCCACGGAGGTAGGAGACGCCTTATCGGGGCGAAATGCCTCTGGTGCATGGACTCACTTTATGTGGATTCTGACATTGGTTTTAAGTGGCTCACACCAAGCAGGTTAGCCATCCAATCCCAGATCAGAGGGCTAGTGACACGGGAACCGATTAGCTCCTGAAATCACCTATAAAGATAGGTGACATTTGACCATCCAGGCTGGATGTGTGGGAGTGTATTGTCAGATTGAAATCAGGCAGGTTCACGAACCAGACACGGGCAGACGGTGTGTTTGGTAACAATACTGGTGACCCTGGGAAAACAGGGAGATATAGAAACTCTTGATTTTGTCTTTTAAGCATTGTGTGAGTGTAGATTTTGCATTTAGATCCACTCAAGTTTTCGTTTGGCAGATACATTTCTACAACATCTTGACGTTTAAACACAGAGTCCATCGCTCTGAAGGTTGATTCATAGTCGTACTTTGTGGGGCTGTTGGACTCAAACGTGTCCTCTCCTGGTTAAGTGCTCTTCATAATATGCTTAAGACCAGTTGATTGTATTGTTCCCATACGAGTTGAACCCAGGCCGCGGGGGTGAAAACCAGGAATCTTACAACACAGGACAGACGTGGGCAACCTCCCATATGGTCTATGGTGTCCTGCCTCCACTACACAATCACAAACACACAAAGCATTTCATTTTTAGTGGGTGTTAGTGCTCTGGCTGCTCAGGGATGATAATGTTTCTTGGCCCTTGTGAGACAACAATGAAGATCAATCTTTTTATAAAACTGTGTTCAGTTTTAGTCATTTATGAACGACAGTTTGTCCAGAAAGGTGTTTCAGTTGGATGTGCATATGCTAGAGGGGTGAGTCATTTGTAGAGGTCTGTGCTCGTGGACTTTCCATGTACTTTAGCTGTCAGGCTGTGGAAGTCTCACCACTGTAATCAAGAGGGGTAAAAGAAAACCCTGTCCAGCGAAATGAGCCTGTGGTGATGCCTGCAATCAGCAGGGCTCAACCATCAGCTATTGAGGCCGTGTTGATGCTTGGAGCTGTTAGTTTACTAAGCAGCAGAAAAGGGCTGATGTTTACCTCGTGCTGCCCTCAAACACAGCTCTTTGTAACCTGCTGTGTCTGCTCTTTCCCCAGCAAACTGGAGACCCCAGTGTGCAGAATTGCTCGTCTGCTGGTCCGCCGGCGTGCTGTGCAGACCGGTGCGTTGGATTAGAGATCAAGGGCTCACACATCTCTCTCTGCCCCACCTGCAAGGTCCGACCACATGTGCATTCAGAGTTCACACAGCATCCCTGTATTATTTGCCATGAAAACAAACGGCAAAGCGGAACGCGACAGAGAGAGGCTTTCACGTTTCACACGATCACGATCCCTCGTTTATTTCTGGTAAACGTGGTGTAAAGAGCAGACCGTGAAATCAGTCTTTAACATTACTGTACATATCCTCAAGTCACAAGAAATGAGGGTGAAGTAATGTGATGCACCACATTCCCATCTGAGAAGGGTGGGTAGCGACTAAGACCTCGGTTGTTGGTGGTGGTGGTGGGGGGGGGGTTTAAGATAAGTTCAAAGCCACATGCAATGTGCACAGTAATGCATTACATCGTCATGGTGAGGCGAGAGATTGCAGGCGCGTTCTCACCAGAGCAATGTGCCAATTATTAGATAATGCTCCGAACATGTCGTCATGGATTAAAGCCTGACAGAGGCGGGACGCTCCTGAAACCGAGAGTGTCGTCAGTTTTCTCCCACCGAGTTTGAAGCTGAATGGAGGATTTGACAAATCCTGCACAGGAAACACTTTGTCAGAGGAACTAGTGTAGAAGTCACACATCAACCATGGTGGGGTTTTGTTGAGCATGAAGCTTTACAACCTGAACCAATGTGTCTTCATGGAACGATTGAATTACTGGTCTATCACTGTAACGTCTATGGACTTTATACTCTTAGGGGCCACTCCAAGATTTTGTCACTGGGTGTTTTCCAATTATTCTGACTCTGGATGAAATCTTTCAAATTCAATTTAATTCAATTCAATTCAAGTTTGTTGCATGTCTGGTTTTAGAGAAGCAATATGTTATGAACACAGCCACTCGGGGATGTGTCATTTCTTATGTCATTTGTGTGCATGTGGCCTCCTTTAAAAGAGAATGAACATCTACCGTATTATCAGCAAAACCCCTGGAATGTGTTTGTCATTGGAATCATAGTTATATTTGTGGAGACATTCAGAGTCAGAACAAGGTGCAGATGGAAGTTGTGATTGAGCACAAGACGCCGACATTTTGTCCGTGCTATTCATTTTTAAATGTTGAAATGAAAACGTTTCATAATTTGCTGCATGCAGACCTTTTTGATAACTAATGTTGCGTTCTCACAGCTCCCTCTCTACTCTGTTGGTTACCACTCTACTCTGTTGGGTACACGTCCTTTTCCATCACAATTCAGTTCCTTTGTGATTCAAACCGAAGTTGTCACTGCAACGAACAGCTGCGAAAATCTGCCGTGACAGCGCTTTTTTACGCGACACACACACAGACAATGGAGGTAATGTCTTTTTTTTTGTGCACACATCAGCCGTGTTAAATGAGAGTGAGACGAGGAATAAAGAACTGTCACTGTATCTGAAAAATGGTGGTTTGGTGTTGATGGTTGCATTTGGGACATCCCTCCCCTCCCTATCAGTGACCAATCAGAGGCTGGCATTCCGTTGAAGTCACATTTTAGTATGTGCTCATCTAGCTCAGAACCTCGCTGGAGAAGGAACCAAAGAGTAGCAGGTGCCAGGTTCTATCAGGAATGGAAATGCAAAGAAAACAGTCTGCCTACGAGACCGATGGAGCTATAAGGTGAAGAATAGCCGATCTCATCTCCTGTAAAGTCAAAGGCCTCTTCTATTTTTCATCATTGCTCAAATGAGCAGCTGCATCTCCCCACTTTCATCATTGGAGGAGTTCTGACAAAACGAGTAACATGATAAGAAATGTCACGTAAAAGACTGAAACCTCTTTAAAAAAAAAAGAAGTACAGAACACCTGCAGGGAAAACATCTCTGATCCTGTTGCTGCAGGACTTCTCCTTTTTACCCTTTACTGACAGGCTGCCATAAAACTGTCATCCTGCAAAGTGAGATGCATTAGGCCATGGGGGGGGGGGGGGGGGGGGGTGTGAAA